>WION01000182.1:0-108114 GCA_015039365.1 Amanita rubescens
AATATAAAAGACGAAGGAAACTCTGAGATGTCATTCACATACCAAGTTACTATGCAAAATGGAAACGACACCACCGACGCCGTTCAACACTTCCCCTGGTCCGAATTTTATGCTGGAGAGACCATCGACACCCAATTCACCACTTCCACTGGACCCCACCGACCTCGACTCGTTCTTCATACCACCAACACCGACGAAGAAGACGCTGACCCGAACGACTTCGTTGATGTTTCCCACAGATCTCCCGATCAAACCTCGTCTCAGACGATCCCGATCACTCCCACCGAAACCCAGGAAACCCACCACGGAACATCGGAAACTCTGGCTGTACCTGGACAAATTACGGAAGATCGCAATAGCCGACCGATCCCACCTAGAAACGCTGAAGACATTAGCGTTACCTTACATAGAGAGACGGTACTTGCCAGTCACGCTTCGACTCAATCTCATAACAAACCTATTCGAGGCAACAACCAGAGTCACGGTACAGATGGGACTAACCGCGATATGGCTGGCTCCATCATACGAACCACCCCCGATCTCTATCTCAGTTATCACAGAATTACTACTTACACCAAGGTTAGAGACCGCGTCACTCTGATCTGTAACGCCGCTAGATTACAGGTCGACGCTTTTGACCAAGAAAGGATAGCTCGAGTCTGGCGACTCCTCATGGATTTCCGAACCGCCACTACCCTTGCCGGTCAAGCCCGAGATCAGTACAACTATCACTGTGCCGATTTAATCGAAACGTTTGTGAACGTTACGTCATTATACTGGGAAGACGTTCATCCGAAAGGAGGTAATCTAGATCAACTGGTGATAGATCTATTACGACGACTTCTCACAGCTGACGTCGAGCGCTATATCATCCTTGCTATAGAAAGCATCGACGATCAAAGGTTTGGACTAAAAATACAGCCTCACGATCAGAATAACCGCATCGCTGTCAACCATTGGTTTCGCGCTACCGAAGCTACACCCGACCGACACCGAGCAACTAGATGCATTATGGAGACAGATCGTAAATCAAGAGAAATCTGGTGCCTCACCGGAAAGATCCGAGATCTCTTGTCCAGTATCTAGTGTTTTAAAGTCCGGTTTGGTCCGGTCTTTTTCCTATTTTGGCAAAGACCGGACCATGACCAGTTGTGACATTTATATAATTTTTGGCAACCGAAACCGAAACCGCATGCAACTGGTTGTGTCCGGTTGTGTCCACGGTTGCCTGCAGTTGCAACCGGTTTTTGATGGACCGGTTGTCAACCCATCCAAGACCGGTCACAACTGGTCACAACTGGTCTTGTACTGGTGTCATCCAAGTCTCCATCAGCGCATCCACCCCACCAATACCTCTCATCACACCATTAACCCTCAAATACATCTAAACATGCACCCATGCACCCATCTAACCCATCATAATTAATAATTATATGTACTCCAACCCTTAGAATAATTTTAATGTAATTTTTCCATGACATATGTACTGTCAATGACATCCAAGTGTCCCAACCAACCAAAAAAATGTAAAAATACTCCGCTGATGATGATACTGTGATCGGCGGAGTTTTTTTCTATTTTTATCTAGGGCAACATCTTACAACCAAAAAATACTCTGCTGATGATGGTACTGTGATTGGCGGAGCTTTTTCTATTTTATCAAGGGCAACATCTCACTGCTCACCCACCAATCCATCCATAGACTGTAAAAATACTCCGCCTATGAAGGTATTGTGATCAGCGGAGCTTTTTTCTATTTTTATCATGGGTGACATCTGACTGCCCACCCACCAATCCATCCATAGACTGTAAAAATACTCCGCTGATGATGGTATTGTGATCAGCAGAGTTTTTTTCTATTTTTATCAAGGGTGACATCTGACTGCCCACCCACCAATCCACCCCTCAACCCCTCTAAAAAGTTGCCACAAAAGACCGGTTGCAACCGGTCTTTAACCGGTTTTCAAAAACAGCCAGGGTGAGGCAACCGAAACCGAAACTGGTTTCAATTGAAGGCAACCGCAACCGCGGTTCAGTTGCAACCGATCATCGGTCCGGTTCGGTTGCCGGTTTTTTTCCGGTCTGGCAACTGGACTTTTAAACACTATTGGTTGGCAGTAGCCCAATTCTGTCATAACAATCAAGTACACTCGGCAACGGGATTCTCTCCCTTCTTCTTGAATAACGGATGAAATCCTAACAAAGGACTTGAATTGACAATAGAACGGAAGGTGCAGGCGGTAGATGAATGGGTTGATCGACTGGTGGAAGCATGCGATCAAGCACGACGGGGACTGAACAGAGCGGCAGAAAATATGCGAAAACAGTATGATAAAAAGAGACAACCAACACAGGATTATCGAACGGGAGATAAAGTATATATTAGTGCCCAAAACCTCCCTTCATTATGAGTGACAAAGAAGTTGGAAGGGAAGTTCGTAGGGCCTTACGAGGTGATAGAGAAAGTGGGATTAGCGGCTTATCGGGTTAAGATACCGGCATCCTGGAAAATCTATAACGTCTTCAATGAAGTGTTATTGAAACCCCATACACCGGCCAAATTCCTGAAACAGAAGGCACAAGAAAGAGAATGGGATAGGAAGAAAGAAGAGGATCATACGAAAAGAGATGAGGAGTTTGAAGTAGAAGAAGTGATCGATAGTAGACAGAGGATGCAGAAAGGAAGTCGGATGGGGAGATTGGAGTATTTAGTGAAATGGAGAGGATACCCAAATGAGGAGGCGACATGGGAACCGGCGGATAACCTCAAAAACGCCCATCGCAAGGTCCAGGCGTTTCACAAGAAGAAGCCGAGTGCGCCGCGACCGCTAGCGATGCCTGCCAAGTTTTTCCAGAGGTATCACAACTATACCGATCCGCCAGTCCACCAACAACTATTTGGATGGGAAGATGGTGTAAAGTGGTTAAGATGATAGTGGTTATTCCTTATACAAACACCCGTTGCGCCAACAGTGTGCACTGGACCAAGATATATTCTTGAGACGTGCTATGTAGCGTAGGTGGGTAAAGTATAGGATGATTATGTAATGTGTCAATGCGTGAATATACAGTCACGCGTGACTTCAACTATATACAGTATATCTATGGGAGTTGTCCACAGCTCCCCGGTCTTCAGGCTTGGAGATCCTCTGGATCTCCGACATCATGAATATCCATATGGCTTCAGGCAGCTCTTGTAGCTACCTTACACTCTCCCCCACAAGATCATGTAATGATCTTAAATTGAAACAAAGATGCTAACGAAAATTCGGGCTTGAGGACATCATTTCATCTTGAGAAAATTCCCCAAGGTGATGGTGTAGGCCTCACATCCTCCCCCACTTGCCACAAGTTACGGGGCAAGGGTAGAAATTGAGGGGGAAAATATTTCCGTGCAAAATTCAATGTAGGGGCACCATTTTCCATGGAGAGACAGTAAATCGTCATAGGAATTTACTTCTTCTATCCTCGGAGGTGTAGAGTAGTTATAGGCGCTTGTTCCTTTCGAAAGCGAACATTTCCGACGTGATGTGAGTGAGAACGAGTCTTCTGAACGTTTGACGAGGGTGCGCGTCGAAATTCGACGTTCCTTCCATGTTTGGAAGTTCGTGACTGGGTGTGACCGACCAGAATTCGAGAGAGAGGTTGCAGGCATTCTCAAGTGGCGTAGATGGGATTTCGACTCGTGAAGAGATGCCTTTGTATATAGACTTCACTCAGAGCAAGTTTGAAGTCTAGACATCGAAACGGTGGGTCGGTGTGAACGTTTGAAGCTTGGGCGCGTCAGCGTCGGTGTGACTTCCGAATAAGGAAGGTCGCGGGTCGCCTGGGTCTTCATGGTCGTAGTGTGCTGTACTTCAGCACAAGGTTGAGGGGGGTGTTGGGAGCTTCCCAATGTGAACTTCTGGCAGCATCCAGCTGCCTGAGTGAGGTCCGAGCCTCACTAGATTGGGACGTGACGCGCGCGTCGGGATCTTGATGAGCCTTCCAGATTTGGAAGGTCGGTGGTCATGTGACACGCGCGACTTGTGCGTCAAGTCTGTTTATCGCTAGGGCTACCCAGCGATAACGATGAGAAGGGGAGCTCCTATCGACTGGAGCTCATCAAACAATATGGTGACGGCTACAAGAGCCATCTGGATCCCTTCTGCGCAGTAGAGAGGCAGGGAGAACGAGAGAGAGAGAAGGGGGGATGACAGCATGTGGTTAAGAGGACGAGGTAAGTTCCTCGTTTCTTTCTTCTTCTTTCTTGCGACTGACTGACGTCGATGGTCGTGTTAGGAACTGTACGATGTCAACGTAATCGGGTACCGCGGTGGGAGGTGTGGATAAGATGGTATAGGCGCAATCTCGGGAACCACTCAATGGTGAGCAGTTGGGTGAATTCTCCCCCACAGCGCCTGTCCTGGGGAGAATGAGAGATGTTCTCGATACCAGGCGAGTACCCGGCATCGTTCTTGTTGAAACGGCTGACACGCATCTGTATTAGACGCATACTTCGACTCGACAACGAGGATCCAGTCTTGCGTGTCTCAGCAGGATGGGGACGGGATCAGGAGATGCCCATGCGATGTTGTCGATGGACGGTGAAGCGCGGGAGTGCTGAGAAGGATACAGGTGGCGAGACAGGACGAGGATGAGGATTTGGGGCACGGTATGCTTTCCTCATCTTTCCTCTTCCGTATTCTCGCTGACTGTTTCTCGTAGCGTTGTCGTACAGGTGCGGTAGACCTTGAACGGACCGACGTGAATGGGAAAACTCAAAGCTAGGATGTTTATTGCGCCTTGGAGAGTTCATCGAAACTCTCCTGCGCCTTTGGAGATACTAGGATCGACTTTGATTCGTTCGCGAGTCTCTTCCCCACAGAAGGAAAAAAAAAAAAAAAATTCGGCGGAGATAGTTATTGGGATTCTCGGGATAGCTTCCCAAGAGTACAAGCATAGTAGGTAAGTCCTACTACGTTCGTGGTGGCGTCTTTGTTGACGACGTTGAACCAGCGCCTCGTATGTGCATTATCCGGGTAAGCGGCCCACGAAATTGATAGTGAGGAGGGAGCGGGATGATTTCGAGACTAGGTAAGTCTCGTCTTTCCTGCTTTCCATCCTCGTATTGGCAGTTTGAAGAAACCGGCGTGGTTTCTCGGGTAGACGGATTGAAAGGGAGGACTAGCACTGGACCTCAAGAGTGTTTCCAAGGCCTGGACAGTATGTCGGCCTCGAGGTTAGGACTTAGCGTCGACCTCTCATTCGTCAGCATTAACAAGTTGACCAAATAGGGAGTCGCAAGCACAGGAGAAAGGGATCGGGTAAAGGACGGAGACTATCACTTGCGTATGTCTCTTTTTCCTTTCGGCTCTCCTGTACCTCCACTAACTGCGGCATGCGCTAGACGTGGTTTTCCTGAATACGCGAGTGTCCAATGGGTAGGTCAGAAGACTCAATAGTATCTTCCGTAAGTTTTCCGAGATTTAGCTTAGCTTTCGGTTGGTTTATTATTTCTTAGCGAATCGCGATTGACTCGCCGAGTCCCTTCCCCTTCAAACGAAGAGGAGCAAATTAAGTGTTCGGAGACTCTGGTGTGTCTCCGTGGTTGTAATTGATTAAGTTGATTAATTAAGTGAGTCGTTAACTCGGATATAGTCGTTTTGCTGATAAATATCTTCATAATTTACAGGATTTACAAGCTTGAGGGACTCGGAATCACGGTGAAGCCAACACCGAACGACACGAACGAGAATATTGACAACGCGGAGATTCCGCGCAACGCTCGTGGGTCAGGGAGTGACCCGACTCAGTCGTTGTTTCGGCCTCAGGACCGGGATCATTTCCGAGTACGAAATTCATTGATTTGGGCGGCATCGTTTCCGCCCAGTGTAGATGTGAGTGATGTTCACTCATAAAGTTTGTTTTATTGACGACACTATAGTTTTGTCGTCTGTAGTTAACCGCTACGTCGGGCGGTTTATGACGGGTGCGCCAAATACGTTTGACGCACGTGGAATCAGGAGTTTCCGCCCACCACGAAGGCTCGGGTGGAAGAGACGGTGGCGCGTTTGCTGCGGCCTTGGCGTCGACATAGGGATAAGAAGGAGGGGCTGAAGTGGGAGTCTTGTCGTCCTCGTGGATGATTGTGTACTCCGTCTCTTCAGCCTCGCGATTGTGGATTGCGCGGAAGGTAATGGCACTGAAGACCCACATCATTCTCAACGACGTGCCAAGACTACAGCCAAGGTCAAAAGCGACGACTTGGCTAGCGCGTTTGAGTATAGGCGGTGTGAGCACCACCACGGGTTGAGGTGAGTACGCAGCGGCACTTGGGTTGAATAACTGGCTGATGACATTACAGGGATATCGTCGGAGCGAAAAGGACCAGTCGAGTTCGTTACTCGATTGCTTTGAAGATCCGACCAGTTGACGCAACGCACTATTCAAAATGTCTAGGATTTGTCGTTGGGATGAATCAAGACAGTCGGGGACACAGCCCAACTGTGTGGGGTGTTGGACCAGCTGATGCGATTCGAAGGAGATGTCCTTCAGCTGGTGTGGTGAAACGGCCTGCGTAGGAAGGGTAGCCATATGCGTGAGTGGAGCGAGGGCCATACAAGGACCAGGTGAGTGCAAGTTGCTACTCATTTCCTCGTTATTGAAAACATATGGGCCTCGTAGTCGCGTTTCTTCCTCGTTGGACAGCGCTAGGTCTTGAGGGGTGTCTTCAACACGTTCCTCGACGTTGACGGACTCCGGGAGTCTTTCCGCACGACTTTCCGAGACCTCAACATGGGAGATTCCCAATGTAGACTCAGGATGGTGCGAGACCGGGTTTGAACAAGTGGTAGAGAGCCCAATGGCTCTTGGGACGTAGAGCTGCTGAGGAGCAGCTTCGGGCTGAACCGGAGAGGATTCGGGTTCTTCAGGTTCAAGCCTTGGTGAGCATGAGTCCACGCTCGCCTCTGTTTCTTTTCTAATAACAGACAGGGCTTGTCGTAGGGATGCGAACTCAGCTTCCGACTTATCGGGTGGACCCTTAGAAGCACGACGAACATTTCCGTCGTAATCAAGTGAGCGTCTGCGTTTGCGTTCTTGAACGTACGCTGCAGCGCTCGCTAAATGCCTTCCTTCTGAAACTTCAGAAGGATAGTTGTTGGGGTTAGACTGCCTTCGAACAGTCTGGGAGTTCCGTGAGTATACCTTACTCACTGTTGTTCTGTCATTGACAACATTTAGGCCATGTTGTCTAGATACTGCCTCAATAGGTGGCCTGTCCTCGTCTAGTGGGTGACGAGGAGCCTCTGCTTGGACGGAAGAGGTAGCGGGAGCAGGGACGGATGGCATGGACGCTACCGAGGCATTAGGTGAGGACATTTCCTCACTTATGTGCTGTATATTAACGACGGTGGTGTCGTAGATCCGCCGTTTCTCCCCCAATTCGATTGAAAGTAAAGAAGATTGGACCCGTATGTTAGAAGGTCCAGGAATTGACGTAGAGCGTTCGATTACGCTCTCTTTTGACGTTTCGAGAGGCGCAGGTGCGTTCCTCTCGACTTCAACAGTTCTTTTGAGCTGTTGCGGCTTTCTCGCAGAGGGAGCGAGTAAATTCTTACCAGCCCGCACGTTTAAGGCTGGCTCAGGGACTCTAGAACGGACTTCATTCTTTTGGTGAGTGACTTTACTCACTACCAGTTTCTTGTTCGTAACGTGAACCTCACGTCGTTTAGAAACACGAGGAGGTGAACGGATTAGCTCATTTTGGAGCTGTGAAGAGGGGATGGCCGGTGTAGGGGAGACTGGCGAAGGTTTTGGCACCAAGGAAGTTTCCTTGGCAAAGGGCATGTATTCTGTCCGACTTGCTAGCTTTCTTGTACTGACCGCTGTGTCTCCAATTCGAGACTTCGATTCGGACACAGTAGCAACTGTTCTGCTAGGTAGAACCTTCGGGATCCGACAAACGGAGTCGTTGAGGATAGAGGAGCGTCGAACTGTACGCTCCTGAACGTGTACCACGGCTTTCACATGTGGTCTTCCTTCCGACACTTCGGAAGGAGTTTTCAAGAGTTCGGACTGCTTACGAGCGGTCCTAGGGTACGGTGAGTATACTTTACTCACTCTTGATGGCTTTGAGCTGCTAACGATGTTTGGATCATATTGTTGTGATACCACCTTAGCAGATGATTCATCCTCGTCTGCGGGTTCACCAGAGGGTTCGGCTTGAACAGAGAGGACGGGAAGGATGACGGGATTGGGAGCTGACAGTGTAGGGACTGCCACGTCATCAGTTGAGGAGGCTTCCTCACTTCCTCGATGTGTACTGACAATGTCATAGTTACGTTGTCTCGGTAACACCTCAATAGGTGTTGTAACCTTGGGAGACCGACGAGGAGAAGTACCACGAGTAGGAGGGACAGGTGAGGATCGGACTTCCTCGTCTACGTTGTCGTATATATTGACAATGTTCAGGCTGCATCGTCTCGATACCACCTCAGCCGGTGGTGAAGCCTCATCTGGAGATTGACGAGTAGGCATGTTACGTGCAGGGAGAGCAGGTGAGGAAACTTCCTCATCTTCGTTATTGTGTATACTAACGATGTTTAGGCTACATCGTAATACTGGTACCACCTCAAAGGGTGGTAGTATAAGTCCGTTTGAAGGTGCGCGAGCAGGTGCAGTTGGGAATGCGGGAACAGTAGAGGCAACAGAAGAGGGGACTAGCGACGTGGAGTCTTCCGGGACCAGTGAGGATACTTCCTCACTTTCGACATTCTGTATACTGACAACGGCATCGCAAACTTGCCGTTTCTCCCCCATTTCACCAGAAAAGGAAGAAATATAGCCGGGCGCGCTCACGAATCCAAGAGCATCAGGCGAGCGCGCGGGTATGTGCTCATTTGAGATTTCGGGAAGTAAGGGTGAGCTCCCCTCTACTTCTATAATTTGTTCGAGTTGAACTACCTCTCGTACAGCGGGAGGTTCGCTGATTGCTGACTTTGTGGTGACGACACGATCGCATCGTTTAGGAAGCCACGAAGGCGCGAGGGTTAGCTCATGTTTGAGCTGAGCTGAAGGATTGGCCCGTATAGAGGTGACGGGCAAAGATTCAGACAGCGAGAGGGCTGTCTCGGTTGAAGGTGCGTATTTGACTGCGCTCTCTTGTTCCTTCGTGCTAACCAACTTATATCCAATTCGAGACTTCGATTTGGACTCAGCGCGAGGGATAGGAGCACAACGTGCGACGGCGGCGACAACTTGATACTTTGACGAAGATCCGACAACTCTCGTACTTTTGTCTGGAAGTTTCCGGACAAACACGGAGGGTTCCAACATTGGCGGCGGTATACGCTTATCACGCGTATTGGATTTCCGAGACGGTGTATGAGAGACGGACAATTCCGTCTTCTTAGACGATTCCGAGGGAAGTTTCCCTCGTGAATCTAAACCACGAGCTATTGCTGGCTCGTTGGGCTTACTCGGTGAATTCCTTTGGAGTTCACGAGATGCGGGAGTGAGGTCCGGCTTCAACGAGCTCGGACGCTCTTGAGTACGAGTGACTTGAACTCGTCTCGGGGTATCTGGAGACTCAAGGGCCGAGTCTCTCTTTCCAGCATCGTACTTGACTCGTGGAGAGTCGTGTTTGCGTGGAACGGTTGAAGGACGGGGCTTGTCCTCCATAGGGAGAAGGGTGGTCCTACTCGGAGTTGAGACAGGACGTGTTGGCGTTGACGCACTTCGGACGCGTTCTCGCTTGTCTACAGTCGTCTTTGAGATGATTCCGGGACTCTTCCTCGTTGTCTCGGCGGTTGCCAATAGTGGTGACAGCTTGTTACCGGGGTCTTGAGTCGGAGGTTGGCTATCCGAGTGGGTAAGGTCGTGAGTGAGCTGAATGCGTACACGTGAATCCCAGATTTCAGCAAGCTTCAGGAATGGCTTGGGTAACGTGTCCGAGGCATAAGAACCATTATGCAAGCATAGGTACGCGTTGCGGAAGTTGAGTTGAACGACGCGTGAATGCTCGTTGAGTCTGAAGTGAGACTTCAAGTATGTCGCGATGAACACGTCAAACTCAGTTGCGTGATCGGATATGAGTTGAGAACACTGAAGATAATGTTCTCGTTTATGAGCGGGGAAGACTTTCCGCCAGCTCTTAAGGGTACTGGATATTATTTCCAGTTCACGAGACAATGTTGAGCTGAAGTTCAACTGAACTTCATTGCGTATTTGCTCACTACGAGCCTCAAGCTCGTAGTACTTAGTTTTCATTCGTTTTCGTGAGGAATGATACCTCCTCTCCTTCTCGGGAAGGAGCAATGAGGAGGTTTCCTCAATTGCGAGATTCAAACTTTCCCGAGGGTTCGTTTCCCTCGGGATATCCAGTGGAGGCTTCTTGGAGCCTCCTGGGGCCATTAGGGTGATTCGGGTTCGCTCTATGTGGGTGTAGAACGAGTGGGTGTTGATCTTGAATATATTTGATGTTCAGCTTTCAAGTTTGAAAGCTATGAGGCACGTCTGCACAGGGTAGTGCAAAAAAGTGTAAAGTGGTTAAGATGATAGTGGTTATTCCTTATACAAACACCCGTTGCGCCAACAGTGTGCACTGGACCAAGATATATTCTTGAGACGTGCTATGTAGCGTAGGTGGGTAAAGTATAGGATGATTATGTAATGTGTCAATGCGTGAATATACAGTCACGCGTGACTTCAACTATATACAGTATATCTATGGGAGTTGTCCACAGCTCCCCGGTCTTCAGGCTTGGAGATCCTCTGGATCTCCGACATCATGAATATCCATATGGCTTCAGGCAGCTCTTGTAGCTACCTTACAGATGGAAAGTTTGACGAAGGGTATCTGAAGAACATGAATAAGAAGTGGGCTGAGTGGAAACATATGCGGAAGATGGCGGACGAGGATGATGATTCTCGGGACGAGAATCTTGAAGAGGGGTGATGTAACGGTCAAGATTTCATTTACATTTCATTTCATTTTCTTTTCTTTTAGTTACAAGAAGTTCCCACACTTACCTAAGGATTCCGCAGAACGATGGCATGGGAGTGACGAGTCCGAGTATATATACCTGAACACTGTTTATGTGTCCCTTAGTCTTATGATTGTTTCTGTCGTCCATAGACACAATCTTATTCTCATTTTCCATCCGCGTTTCTAGTCTTGAGTGTCCTAGTGGTTGTGTCGGGATCACCTCCTAACAATGATACAGAAACAGTGGCTGACAACTTGACATGTCAGGAAGAATGGGACATTCCACTTGATCTTGCCTGAGGATCCTCTGTTGAGACCCTCCCAATGTTTATCTTTGTTATATGTGATTGCAAATCAAAAAAAGCGCCACAGGGAGATCTTGTTTTGGTGGAGATACAGCTGCTCATCATGGCAGACAGTGAGCACACCAATTTCATATGTGACATGATTGGTACATACTATTTGTATTCTGACATGCCAAATACCTTCCTATATCCCTAATGGGGACATACCAAAAAAAGCGCCACAGAAATAACCAGTATTGATGGAGATATTGTCATTTGTTGCTCCTCACTGTTGACAACAGTGAGCAAGACATGTTGCATTCTGACAGAAACCACTCGCATTTTTTACATTCTAACATAGTGGATAGGTGCATATACATATAAGGAATATGTTCCAAAAAACGCGCCACAAAAACATTCAGTATTAAGGGAGATATTGTGATTTCTTTTTGCTCATCATGACCAACAGTGAGCAGATATGTCCCAAAATGGCAAGTCCGAAGTACGCTATTTCCATTTTTGGAAATGCGCCACTGGATCCTAAAGTGCACATTACATTATCAATTTCCTTTTTTAGAAATTTGACCCTGAAAAACAATTGGTGAATATCTCAATGAAATCATCACCAAATATTGTCATACAACCACATTTAGAAAGCCACTGACCAAGGCTACACAATTGAGATTATGTCATCATTTCCTTTTTAGGAAGTTTGACCCTGAAAATCAGTGGATATCTCAATGAAATCAGCACCAAACACTGTCATACAACCACATTTAGAAAGCCACTGACCAAGGCTACACAATTGATTGACCCTGAAATTACATAAGCATTTCCTTTTTAGGAAGTTCGACCCTGAAAACAAGCGTGGGAATTTGGCCTTGCACTTGCTGCCACTATTACTTATTCCAATTTGGTTACCTTATTTGGAATCTGGATATCTTACTAAATAAGGAAATTATCTACTTGTGATTGCATTCCCATGTCATAATATGTACAAACACTCTCCCCCTCCTTCCAGAAATGGCAATAGAGCCTAGGTGTGGGAAAATGGACTTAGAACCTCAAACAGGGTTAACATATTGAGCACAATATCCAATGCAGCCCATTAGCTCAATATCTGCCTCTAACTAGGCCCGGACACTTGCGTGATGTCCAGCTCTAATTAGAATGTTTTGATGGGCTGATCAGGTGAGTAAAGTTTGTCTAAAGTTATATATAACATGTGAATTTTGAAAACATCTGTTGTTGCAACACTCCAGGTAAGGTATTCTGAAATTAACTAATCTAGGTATGCTCTAGTACATCCAATGGAACATAGTTGAATAGTGGGAGGGTGAGGGTCAGCAACACTGGGCTTCATTCTCTCTTTGGTGATCTCTTTGGCAATCTCTTTGGCAATGTTTGGCAGTCTCCTGGCATCATTAAAAATGGTTTAATGTGGTTATCTGGAGTGCAACTGGATGTGAGATGATGTGAGGGGGTGGAGTGGGGTCTAACGGGACAAGCTGAGCAGTGGGTGAGGGTCAGCAACACTGGGCTTCATTCTTTCTCTCTTTGGTGATCTCTTTGGCAATCTCTTTGGCAATGTTTGGCAGTCTCCTGGCATCATCAAAAATGGTTTTATGGAGTGCAGCTGGGTGTGAGAGGGTGTGAGAGGGTGAGGGTTAGGAACATATTGATATTTATGAAGTTTTGTAGTTTTAAATTGTTGTATGGGAGACACAGGGACATAGAAACTAATGTAAGGATTGGTCTAGACCAGGACCAGTCCTGGACCGGTCTTAACCGGTCTTTTTTTTAAATTAAGACCGGTCTTGCAGTCTTAAGCAGTCCAGTTCCGGTCTTTTCAATATCAGGGACACCCTGAGACCGGTCCAGCTTCAGTCTTTCCAAAAAAGGAAAAAAAACCAGACTGGACTGGACCTTGAATCACTAACCGTTATGCTTTTTGGATATGCAATTCACTGTCAACATTCCAAACCATGATGAACAAATACTTCCAAGATATGATAGCTGAAGGATGGCTAGTCATTTATATTGACGACATGTTGATTTATGGAACAAGTGAAGAAGAAACAAGGGAGCACACTAAACAAGTATTACAATGGCTAAAAGAAAATGATCTGTTCCTGAAACTGGAAAAATGCGAATTTGTTGCCAAGGAAGTCAGGTTCCTTGGGATGATTGTCAAAGAAGGAAAGATCATGATGGACCCCATAAAACTCACTGGAATCAGCAAATGGCCTGAACCAAAAACCATTAAACAAATTCAGTCATTTCTAGGATTTGTGAATTTTTACAGGAAATTTATAGGAAATTATGCTGAAATAGTGGCTCCACTCATGGAACTCATGAAGAAATCAGTTGTTTTCCAATGGGATGCAGAGTGTCAAAAAGCATTTGACACATTGAAGGAGAAATTCCTAGAAGAACTAGTTCTAGTCATGCCAGATCTGATGAAACTGTTTTTATTAGAGACCAATGCATCAAATTGGGCGGTAGGTGCCATCCTGAAACAACAGGGATCTGATGGAGAACTGCACCCATGCGGATATATGTATTAGTCATCAGTTAAGTGATACTGAACAGAGATATCAAGTCTATGATTGCAAGTTATTAGCAATAAAGAAAGCATTCGAAACCTGGAAACACCTTCTTAAAGGAAGTCCGCACACGATAGTGATCCATTGTGATCGCAAGAATTTATCATATTACATACAAACATCCACAGAAAATGACCACCAGACAATCACGTTGGTGGCAGGAGATTACTGAATTTGATATCAAGTTGGAACATATCCGCCTGGATCAAAACTTATTCAGGCAGACTCTTTATTGAGATGCCCTGACCATATTTATGAAGAAGAAGCAAAAGCGAAGGAAATTCCGCAAACCATGATCACAAAAGACATGGTTATCACCGCAATCTACACGTCATGGGCAGACAAAATCACCAAACTATTACCAGAAGATAAGTTCACAAACATCATCATTAACAGTCTTGAACACGGAAAACTACCAATCCGATCGAAGTTTAATGACTAGTGTTTACAGGTCAGGTCACGGTGACTGGAAAATAACCGTAACCAGACTGAACTGCTACCGGTTATGACTGGACCATCGGTCATGGTTTTATGGTTGGTGCTTGGTTTCAGTTACGGTCATAGCCAATGTCCACTTTGTGTAACCAGTGGGTAACTGGTTATGACCAGTCATAACTGAAAACTTATGCCACAATAACTTATACTAGTATTAGCATTTGTGTTAGTAGGGAATAAAGTGTATTGATATTTAAATAATACATAGACGTGATCTATATAATGGGTACTATGGTAGGTCCAGGTAGTGGTGGTGGAAATGACCTCATTGGAGGCTGCTGGTGAGCGCATGGTGGTGGAAATGGCCTCGTGGGAGGTCACTCCCAGTGAGAAATGGAGCAGTGGCCAGCCGCAGGAAACCTCTGGCATCTGGCATAGCCTACTGCCAGCCACGTGCAGCTCCGTGACCTTTTCCTCTTACCTACCTCGTCGTCACCCAACCGCTCCCAGCTGCAGCACGCCTTCTTCGTACTTTTCACATGTGCTTTCAGCTTAGAAAATTTGATGAACTCGACATGTTTGCGTCTGGGATGCCAAGTCGAAATCAGCCAAATTAAATCAACTCCCCTTTCTCTCCACCCACCATGTGCTCATCCTATCATCTTCACCTTCCAAACCAACTCCAGAGCTATTAGCACCAAGGATCTCTACAACCCTCACACGACACAATGACGACACGATTCGGATGCTTTGACACCCCGCACGCGCTCTCTATCTGTCTATCTTGTCCAGCTGCCTATTCTTCCACAGATTCTCTGCACAATCATGTGTAACTCGCCAGGGCTATCCAGTTGCCTCTTATGGACAACGAGGACGAGGAAGAACCAAATAGGAGCGACGTCGAACCCTTGATTCTGATACGGCCCAGGCCGCCCAGCTGGACAATGTGGCTATTGTGGCACTCAGCCGCACACATATAGCCGTTCAGGTTCAGGTATAGCTCCAGGACCTGGGAATCCCCCACATAACGCTTCATTGAGGAGCACCAGCACTTCCATCATGTTAACAGGAGGCAGCGCAGACGATGACGAGCTTGTGGGCTTAGATGGGTCCGTATATGCGTGCCCCGGTGAAGTTTGAACTGACTGTTGACCTCAGTTCTCGGAAGCTCATATGCTGAACACCAACATCAATGGGCATATCATATCGTGCCCAGAGGATGGTCCCGTAAGTATGTGGTCACTCCCGCACGGAAATCAGCAGGTGCCAGGTCCATGAAAATCGGTCCAAGAATTGTCGCCTCTTTCTCCACCCCTTACTTATCCGTGGCGGAACAGGCCTCAAAGAAGCGTAATGCAGCACTTAAGGTGTCTCAAAGACTTAAAGTGTGCTCAAGAAGGGAAGGATAGTTTCTCGGCGCTGAGCAAGAACTATTCAAGGCCACAGTGGCCACAGAGTGTCGTTGTCGACGTTTGAAAGGTTTGTGTTTCATTACAGTGGAAGGTGATGAAAATGGTGGATGAGGAAGGTCACTAGAGGATGAGAGTGGTAGGAGGAGGATGGGAGTGGCGGAGGGGAATGAGGAACTGGAGAGGAAATCGGGAGCAGTTGAATGAGGATGAATGCGGTTTTTAACAGTTTGTAGCGGATAGAAAATGAGCAATAAAAATTCGTGTTTCTCCAACTTTTTGTTGAGTGCGGATATCCTCAAAACCAGACACTTTGGTGGATGGCAGCCTCACGAAGCCACGGTTGTGGCCAGGAGCGGCCACATTTCTCACTGGGGGTCACTGGTGGGTGCAGTGGTAGAAGCAACCTCGTTGGAGGTTGTTGGAGGCCGTTAGAGGCCGTTGGTGAGCAAAGGATGTGGGGTGGTGGGCGCAATCGCAAAACGACCTCATTGGAGGCCACTGGTGAGTGCAAAAGGTGATGTGGTGGTGGTGGAAACAACTTTGAGGGCACAGGTCACTGGTGGTGGAATCAACTTCATTGGAGGTCGTTAGTGGGCACAGGAGGCGAATGTAGTGGAAACGACTTTGTTGGGGGCCACTGGTGAGCAAAGGGTGTAGGTGGTGGGCATAACGGGGAAAACAACCTCGTTGGAGGTTGTTGGTGGGCATGGGAGGAAGCATGGTGGAAATGACCTTGTTGGAGGCCATTGGTGAGTAGGGATCAGCAGGGGTAATACTTATTGGGTTCTGGATGATTTGTCATGCTCAGGTTGTTGGCAATGCCAGTTGCCAACAACTCTAACCCCTGAAACATATGGGGACTATGAGGAGTTGAAGTGGTAGAAAGCACACCTGGCCTGTTTGGTTCTATTTACTACCTATCCCATCAGGTGTGAGTTTAGGTGTCCACTATATCGTGTTTTGTCCAGACACAACCGCTACACCTATAAACTAGCTCATTATACACAAAATAAAGAATATAGTATTGTAAGACTAAATATAAAGCATTTGAGCGATATCTGATGTTTAATCACTCAATATTCAACACTTCCCCCTGATTATACATCACTCCACTCATCTAAGCTTCCCCCCAAACCTATCCATCCTTCACCTTCCCCCTAATCCTACTAGCCTTCATATCACAAGACCCATAAGTTTTTGAAGAAACATCACTTTGACTCTGGGCAATGCCTTTGTTAACAAGTCAGCTGGCATTTGATCTGTTTGCAAGTAGACAGGCTCAATGAATCCCTGCTCCACTTTATCTCAAAGCCAGTAGAAGCACATGTTAAAAATGCACCAAGCGTTGTTGTGACTGACTACAAATGTTGTAGTAGTTGTCTAGCCCTCTGATAGACTTAATACATGCTTTAGACGTTCACAAATGTGGTCTATAATAGTTGATAGCAGTTATATCAAGTCTATATCCAAGTGTAGGTACTGTAGTTCCCTACATGTAAGGAAACCTGGCCTGTTTGGTTCTATTTACTACCTATCCCATCAGGCGTGAGTTAGTGTTGCCATCGGCTAGGCTAGAAGCCATTAGTCAGCTTAGCCGAGCCGTTTAGTAGCCGAGCTGGAGTCTAAATTTAGCTCAGGGCTCATCCCCGGCTAAAGCTGGCTATAGCTGGTGTATAGGTGCCCTTCGACCAAGAGCAGCCCCAGCCCTCCCTAGCGAAAAATCCCACTCAGGAGGCTTACCCCTCACTCCCTCACCACCTTAGGATGGATGTGAAGCTGTTGTATGACTGGTGGAAGTGTAGTGGGTGTTATGGATGAGGTCAAGGACCAGGTGAGCTTGATAATGTTGTAACTCATCCATTTCTGCACTGATTTGCTTGAACCAGGTATCGATAGAAAGTGCTCTCATAGATCTTTCTGTCAGTAACAGCCATTTGATGAGCGCCAGCCTCACTCCTTCGCAATTCCATGTTTTCTGTTGTTAGGACCAGTCTAGGAAGACTTGTCAAGCCATATCTCACCTGGCTATGGTCAGATTCCCTTCATTTATGCGTCAAGGTATACTATGTCCTCCCTCACTGCATCAACAGCTTAACCAGTTCTACTCTTGTTCTTGCACAGGCAAGTCATCACCTCCACTGACCTTATCTGACCATATTTCATTCATTTCTCCTCAGATTTCTATTTGTATGACATCAAATTCAAGCCCCTCCCTCTACCACTCTTCCTCGTCGCCTTAACCGCTTATCAAACCGCTCCTTCAATCATCCATGCATGATTCAACAGACTTTCTGCAGACTTGGCAACAATGGCTCTTTAGCCATATCTCATCCATTTCTGGTCCATTCTACCTCAACCAGGCGTCGTCTTCAAGGGTTTTCATCGCTCTCACTCGTCGTGCTATCCATTTGACGAGTGGTGTGTCCATTCTTTCAGTATTCCTATTTCTTTGCTCAAGTGACCAATTTGGCCTCGCATTTTTCAGTCATTTCCCATTCATTTCTGCCCAAACCATAATTAACCATACAGGAATCCATGAAAATACCATTTATGTCTTAGCTATGCATGACAATTAAGCTTTACATAGTTATTACATGAAATAAATGCGATTTGCCACTAAATGATAGGTCTGACTACCCCAGGTGCTTGCTAGGGTACCCAAAGCAACCATCTGAGCCCCACAGATTGTTTAATTAAGTGTGCAAACATGGGTGCAGGCAGGGTGCAGTTGATGAGCCTCAATACCTTTCAACACTGGGTGTGCTGACAAATCAAGGGCTAAGCCAGCTATAGCCAGCTCCCTGATGCTGGGTGAGCCGAAAAATCGGCTCCAGTGACTTAGCTTAGCCGTAGCCAGCCTAGCCTAGCTTCGGCAACACTACATGAGTTTAGGTGTCCACTACATCGCGTTTTGTCCTCAGACACAACCACTACACCTATAAACTAACTCATTATACACAAAATAAAGAATATAGTATAGTAATACTAAATATAAAGCATTTGAGCGATATCTGATGTTTAATCACTCAATATTCAACAGCACAAGTCTAGATGCTTCATGTGCCCATGATGTTCTGGGTTCTTCACTACACTGATAGCTGACTGATTGTCCATGAACAGCTTTGTAGGCTTAGGCACCATATATCCCATCTCTTCCAACAACTTCTGCATCCACCTGATTTCCTTCCCAGCCACACATGCTGTGACATATTCAGCTTCCATTGTAGAGAGTGCCACAATAGGTTGCAACTTGCTACTCCAACTGACAGCTCCAGATCCCACTTTGATGATGTTGAAGATTGAGTGATTAAACATCAGATATCACTCAAATGCTTTATATTTAGTGTTACAATACTATATTCTTTATTTTGTGTATAATGAGCTAGTTTATAGGTGTAGCAGTTGTGTCTGTGGACAAACTGCGATATAGTGGACACCTAAACTCACGCCTGATGGGATAGGTAGTAAATAGAACCAAACAGGCCAGGTTTCCTTACATGAGGGAACTACAGTACCTACACTTGGATATAGACTTAATATCACTGCTATCAATTGTTATAGACACATTTGTGAACGTCTAAAGCGTGTATCGAGTCTATCAGAGGGCTAGACAACTACTACAACAAATTAGTGAGTTGTAACTACACTTGGCGCATTTTTAACAGATGATATATCCAGTAGTGGACTTTCCATTGTCTTTCTTACCACCATGATCAGCATCAGCATATGCTCTGACGAGTTCGTTGCAATCAGGATCAGGCCCAAGCTCCAATTCCATTTCCAGTGTCCCAGCTAAGTATCTCAACAAGTGTTTGACTGCCTTCCAATGTGCCATTCCAGGATTATTGTTAAAGCGAGCCAAAACACTTGCAGGTTCCGCAATAGGGGAATACAAAGTTGACAAATCGACCGTTTTGGAATGGTCGATTCAAAAGTTGGCATGGTTCTCATGCTTAAGAATTATTGTAGCAAGTGTTGCGGCTGTAGCAGGCAATGTCTGGTTGGAGTTTTAAAACATCCCAAAGTGCGCACATTCTCCACCCCACTGCATCTTTTTTTTTTTTTTTTTTTTTAATTATAAAGGTGATTTCATTTGAGCAAGAAGTAAACTAATACAAGTAAGCATTGTGACACAAGTCACATAGTGGGGTAATGCGCGTTTACGCGCATGTTAATGTGTTTAGTGGTATTTTTCTAGGTAGAAAAGAGGGAAACGAATAGAGGAAAAGAGAACTATGGTACATCGAGGGGAAGATCAGTAAACGAAAATATAGTAGGATTTTCTTTGATGATTTTAGTAAGTGATACATCATTTTTCGGATCGTTAGTCCATTCGCGTAATGAAGGAAAAGAAAAGTGATACCTGCATCGTGTTAGGATGTGCTCGCGTGATTGGTAAGTCCCAGGTTGGCACGTTGGGCAATCTGTCGATTTGTCCGGGAACATTCGTTGGTTGTGTTCTCCTGTCGGTGCATGGTTGGTCATCGCATACGTAATTCTCGTCATCCTCTCTCTATCGTCATCCGCCATTTCAAAGAAGAATCTCTTTCTCTTCGTTGAAGAGCCTAGCATGGGTAGGAAGCGCTTTCGATTATATTTGACAGCGAGCCATTGTCGGCCTCTGTAAGCTTGGGAACTGGCTCTGATTCTCCAGAGGTTGTTCATGCGGCACCTTTGCTCGTCGGTGAAGTGTTGTTTCAATATTAAGGGTCCCGTCGTAGCTGGGGGTGCGCGGGAAGCGAGTGAGTCCGCCTTCTCATTGCCTTCAATGCCTGAATGCGATGGGCAGTGTGCGAAATGAAGGGACCGAATGGTGTTGTCCGCAAAGAGGTCCAAGAGTAGGAGATTTATTCTGACGGACTCCATCTGATTGGTGTGTGCGTCCATGTTCAGGGCACCTTGAATGACGCTTTTGTTGTCAATAATGAACCAAAGGTTGGGTCTGATTCGTTCTTTGTTTGCAGCCGCCCACGCAACCGCCATCCCTAGGGCCACTATTTCTGCATCGTAAGAGGAGCCTGCCGGGCAGTCGGCTGTGTCCGCAATGTCAAATAATCCATGGTCAGACAGGACGAAGGCAGCTCGTCCTCGCCTTTTGTCTTTCCAGTAACCGCCATCAGTGTAGATGACAGTGGCATCCTCATCGCTCTCCACCTCTCTGAGCCACGTTCGATACTCTCTCATCCACCCGCCAAACTCATCGCTGTTTTTCTTTGGAGCGTCCATCTTTGTGCGTTCGATGTTTTCTCCATACACATCTTCGACCCTGTGTCCCGGTCTGTTGACGGGGTGATAGGTGTCGAATTGTTCTTTAATCTGTCCTCTAAAGGCTCTGAGCCTAGTGTTAGGGTTATCGCTTGGGAGATGACGTGGGCATCTTTTGGGCCTTATCCTCCTGGACGAGGGTTTAACCAGATCCGATGACCAGGCGATTTTAAGCAGGTGGTTGTTCGGGAGCGTGTGAATCCTGGCGGCGTAACCGTAGATGCATAGATTGCACCATACATCCAGGGGGGGGATATGAGCGATCATTTCTAGCGCGCCCGATGGGGATCCTCTAAAAGCGCCTGTTATCCATCTCAGAGCGAAGTTATGGACTCTCTTCATCTCCATCAACTGTTTCTTTGCTCCTCTGCCATCCTCCGCATACCAAAGTGCAAGACCGTATGTAAGCACCGGGAGAGTGATTGCCTTGTAAGCTAAAGCGCGGTTCCTGGGACTCAATCCTCGACGCGAGTTTCCTAACATTCCGCAGGCTCTAATAGTACTGAACGCTTTGTTAGTATAGTATTTGACGTGATGATGAAATTTAAGAAAAGGATCGAAAAAGAAACCTAGATATCTCCACACGCCGATCGGTTTGATCGTAAACTCCCTTCCACCAACTACGTAAACAAGGTTGGGTTGTCGTTTGTGTTTAAAGGTTCTCGGTCCTTTGCTGAGGTCGTATGCGGCGAAGTGCATGAGTTCTGTCTTGGTTTGTTCGATTTGTATGCCTATTTTTGCAAATACGTCTGTCAGCCGTTCAATAGCCGCTTTTAAGGTTAGCATATTGTGATTCATTGTCAGGGACGACGCGCAGAGCGTGCCGTCGTCGACGAAAAAAAGGCAGTTAGTACTTAACTCAAGATCCCATTGGAAGTGGGACTTGAGGACGAGAGAGATATATAGCGCAGAGAGGACCGGCGACAAACAGTCACCCTGTGGGGTGCCTAGGTCTGCGTCGAAAATGTGGGAGGTTTGTTTTCCCCATTTGTAAGCGGTGGTTCTATCTTTAAAGAAAGAGGCGATGAGATTAGTAATTTTGTGACAGAATCCCTGTTTGGTTAGCAGCGTGACCATTACATCATGATTGATTGAAGGGAAAAACTGCGCGATATCTACCGCCAGAACCGAGGTGAAGAGGCCTCTGTCTCTTGCTTCTGAAATCATGTCCATTAAAACCACTCCCACATCCACCATCGAGTGTTTTTGAATACCTCTGAACTGCCCAGGATGGAAGAGGTCATTTGCGATGCCGTCAAATTGGAGCCTTTTGGCGAGCATTTTTGTTAAAAGTTTTCCCATTACCTTGAGGAGGGCTATGGGCCTATACGCCTTGGGTACCGAATAG
Organism: Amanita rubescens; assembly: GCA_015039365.1. Lineage (NCBI taxonomy): Eukaryota > Fungi > Basidiomycota > Agaricomycetes > Agaricales > Amanitaceae > Amanita > Amanita rubescens. The sequence continues at coordinate 22,320 of WION01000182.1, forward strand.
TCGTCCTTTTTTGGTTTGGGGATCACGACCGAGACTGCCTCCTTGAAGGATTTGGGCCAGTGGCTGGTGTTCAAAATGGCGTTGAAGATTTTTAGCAGAGCCGTATCGGCGCCAGGCGTCAGGAGGGCGAGCTTCAGATGCCTCCAGGTGATGTGGTCGACGCCAGGGGCGGATTTGTTCTTTGTGGTGGAGAGTGCGTCCCATAGTTCCTTCATTGAGAGGTCGGGTGAGTCCCGTGGTTCGGCGTCACAGAGACCGTTGATGTAAGTCCAGTCTATTGTATTGGTAATGCTGGCTTTGTTGAACTGTTGGTGGAGTGATTCGAAGAGTTCGGTTTGGCTGGTGATCATGGAGCTGTCCGGCCGTTTGATCTGAGAGTAAGACGGGGGAGGGCGTGGTCGTATCCACTTGAGCGCCTCCCAGGGACTATTGGTGGCGGACATGGTTTTGAGCTTTTGTTCAAAGAAGGCGTTTCTGGCGTTCCTCGTTGTGGCTCTGTATTCTTTGAGGTTTGGGCGATTCCTCTCAGCCTCGTAAATTTCCTTCGCTATCTGACATTCCTCCGTCCACCACCTCGTGGGGTTGCCTCCTGCCTTACCCTTTCAGCAATTTCTAAGCCAGGCTCCGTGTATCTGGTTCTCCATGATATCGCATCCATTGTCCACATTCTCCTTCGTCATCCCTTCGTCCAGAGATCGTGCATATTCCAATACCGCAGCTGTCACTCCGTTGATAAAGGCTTCCTCTTCATCTGTGTCCTCAGGAATGTATTCACCAGCATTGTCATCTTTGAAGTTGCCGAAACTCAGTCCTAAGAGCGAATGGTCCGATCCGCCTCGGGCTCTGGTCTCATTGGTGTGAATGAAGCGCTCGAAGTCCATGTAGTCTCTCCTGAGGAAGATGAGGTCGAGGACAGAAGAGCGGCCGTCGGGGTGATGCCATGTGGGCGCGCCGTCGTCGTTTACCAGGTTGAGATCGTTTTCAGTCATCTCCTCAAGAAGTTCATTGGCTATGCTATCGTTGAGCCTCTCTCGTCGCGGTTCCCATTCGATGTGGTGTAGGTTAAAATCGCCTTGTATGACGGTGGGCTCAAAGGCGGGGTCTCTGAGCTTGCGTATAAGGCAGCGGACCGCCAAGTTTCCTGTTTGTGGTCGATTATAGATGTTGATTAGAGTACAGGAGGCATTGTCGAAAGTCCTGGTGACGCTGATGGTTAGGACATTTTCGTGAGGTATGACGTGCGGGTCGAGGGAAATGGAGTGAGACGAGAGTATTCTTCGGTTGACGTATATTGTGACCTGCGTGTTGGGATAGGCGTCGTGCTTTTGGATGCATTCCCAGGCTTTGTGATGGACAGGGCCAATGACCGGGTCTCCATGCTCATCAGTGACACTGATGGTATTCCTTATGTGACTGAAGTTTGCTTCCTGAATAAAGATGAAGTCAGTACCTTCTGAGTAGTTCTCGAGTAAGTCGTGCGTCGTTTTACGGCTTTTATGTACATTTTGAAAGAGAAATTTAAAGTCAGAAATACGATTAAGAAGTGTCCGATTATAAATAGGTTGAGTATTGGGCATATCAATCATAGGGTAACGTTGAATTTATCAGAGGTTGAGGTCTTGGCCTTACCTTTGCCTTTGTCACCTTCTGCTGCCGCCAATTCACTATCCTCCACGTCATCGTCATCGATCCTGGCGAAAACTCGCTCCTCTGCATTGCTATCTTCTATCATATCGTCATCGTTTTTCACCGGGAAAACGAAAGCACTGCCTTTCGATGCCCTGAGCGCTCCACTACTCACGATTTGGAAACCGTCTTTGTCGAGGGTGGGTTTGCCGTTGCCGCTGCCGCTCGCTTTGGCGTTAATGCGTATGGGTCTAAACTTTGTTGTTGTAATAGTGGCCGGAGCGAGGATAGAGACTGTGTTGCCCTTGGAGTTTGCCTTGGCTCCAGACAGACGATTGGCCTTGGATGTTTCCATTCTTTCCTTCTTTAGTTTGAGATATAGCGCCTCTATGTCATTCCTGCTGTACCGTATGGCCCAGAAAGGACAGTTTTCTGAATCTGCAAAATGTGGGCCGTTGCAGTTGGCGCACATCGGGGCGCAGACGGTGCCTTTACCCTTCTTACATTTCTCACAGTTTTGTTCGTGCCTCCGCTCAACGTGTCCTCCTCCGCACTTTCTACATTTTCGTTCTCCCGTGTAGCATGCAAGCGTGCTATGGCCCCAGCGCAGACAGGTAGTGCAGCGTGGGACGTGGTTCTTTTGAATCCATCGTCTGCAGATTCTGCCCTCACCCCAGAAGTTTACTCTGGTGTTCATGAGTTTTTTGCCGATGCTACCCATGTTGTCATCCACGATAGTTACGATAAGAATGGTAGAATCCGGGAGGGGTTCGTCTTTCTTTCTAAGAAGACTGGCGCCTTTTCCCCAGAAGATAACATCTCGCCAGGCTGGGTGAAGCTGGATCTGCTGTTGGTAATCGCTTGGCGTGATCTCGCTGTCGTCTCCGTGTCTAGTTAAGACTGATAGGAACTTGAGGTCGGTGGTCGGGGGTTTATTTAGAACCGATGTGCCATGTTGGGAGTTGTCCGGTGTCCATTTATTGACAGCTGTTAGTAGGGCTAAAGCCATCTCGTCGGAGATGGCGCTATCGCAGGTGATGATGAGGTTGTTTCTGGTGGACCATCGTACGTCTTTGACCGGGTTTTCCTCAAACAACTTTTTCTCCTCCTCGTATAAATGAGGATTGACAGCTAGGGCTACCGCCTCTTGGAGAACTTTGCCGTAGAGGGACCTTAGTCGATCAGCAACGACTGAAGCTTGTACCTGGAGATGGAGTTCTGTAAGTCTCATGCCGTTGGCCGTGGGTTTGGTAACGAGGTTTCGGCGTGTTTGTAGCTGATTCCAAGTTGGTTTGGGTGCACGCGCGTTGGTGGTGACAGTGTTGTTGCTAACATTTTGTCCCACTTGGTTCATACGCCTCATTAGTTCGCTTACATCTTCTAATGGTTTGGCGGCTGTTGCTGCATAGGTTTGTTTTCTGTTACGCCAGTCGGTTGGTTTTTCTCTGTGTTTGCCCGAGTCCGACGCAGCCGCGGTAGCAGGCTTGTTGTCTAAAAGTTTCGACGTGGCAATGAAGGCTTCAGCTGGCGATATGCCCGGGACGCTCATGATTTGAGACATGGTACGAGTGAAGGTGTCATTAATTTTGATGTTGCCGTTGGAGTTGTCGTTTTGTGGTGTGCGTGTAGAGCGAGCGGCAGTGGATCCTGACCTGTTTCTGAAGGAGCCGTCTTGAGTAGTACCAGGTAATGGGCGGCGTCCTCTTTGTGTTGTCGCTTCCTCTATTTCGACGTGGGCGGGAGTTGCGAGTGGGGCCGCAGTGGGAGCTTCCTCCACATTGGCATCCACTTCCATATTGGCGGGTTTGGCGGTAGAGTTACCTAAGACAGTGGCGAGTTGGGTTTTCAAGCCAGTTAACTGTTCTCGAAGAGCGCGGATCTCTACCTCAGCGTCGTCCGTCATCCTTTTACACTCAATCCTCATTCCCTCGATTTCCATCCTCGCTGCATTTTTGCCTCCTGTCATTTCGGTGACTTCGGACCTAAGTCGGCGGTTTTCATTCCTAAGGGCACCTATTTCATGGTTAGCACCTTTAACTTCAACCTCCTTACTTAACACCCGTTCCTTAAGGTGTACTTCCCTGTCTTTGAGTGTGTTGAACCTGTTGTTAGCTTTCCGCAGTAAGTGATCAGAACCGGCCATGTTTTCTAGGATTCCAGCGGCTGTGTCGTCGCCGGCCTTCGTGGCAAGCTCCGAAAGTTTGTACATAAACTGTATGAAGTCCATCTTGTCTCCTTCGACCTTGCAGGTTCCGAAAATATCGAAGATTAAATGTCCCAAAGTGCGCCAATTTAAGAAGTCAGATGAAAAGTATTTGACAAAGCCGCTGACGTTTTCAATATCAATGTCACCTCTCTGAAGGAAGCGGAAAGGGTTGGTGTCGTCCAGGGTTGCCTTTTGGCCCTCATGGATGAATCCTGGGATCGCGTTGGCGTTTGTTTCAAGGCCCAAGTCAAGGACGAATTGTTTGCCTCTGGCAAGTGTGACCGTATCATCTTCGTCGGAATCCATATCACTGTCACTGTCGTCATCGCTGCTGCTAGCGTTGTAAGCGCTATTGTTGCCGCTGGTGCTGTTATTGCGGTAAGATAGACGCGACGTTGTCCTTAAGGTCGGGTTGTGTTCCGAAAAGGGGTTATCGACAGGGTCACTGGGCTTGGACAGTAAGGGGTTAAATCTGGATTCGGATTTAGCCCTGCTTATGCGGCCGGTCTTAGGCGTTTTGGGTTCACACCAAATGTCAATTTCTTCCTCGTGTTCAGGGAAGGTGGAGGGGATAGGAGTAGGCGTAGGGATTCTGGACGGGGGATCAGATGGTGCTCCACCACGGAGGCGAGAAGCGGGTTGGGCATGTGGTTTAGTTTGTTCGACACTCATGGTCTGGAAGTGGGTGGTTATTATGTTGGTAATGCTGGGCATGATGGCGTTAATAAAATTTGCCAAGAAGTCAGGGTTGTGAGGAACAGCCAGAGCAACGTTGTTGGTGACGGGCGTGTGATACGGTGCAAGGGTGGAAGGAGGGACAGCCTGGGAAAAAACCTGTGGGAAAACCGTTGGTGATGTTGCCCTGTGCAACGAGGTGGGCACGTTTGCGTGTGCGTAGGAGGAGGGCGCAAAGCCTGTCTCCTCTGGGAGGGGCAAACCCTTTCCCTCTGTGGGTGTCATAGTTGAAGCAGGAAAGAAATTAACAACTCGCCTGGTAGTTGGCGAGGCGGATCTAGACCTTCGGTGACCGTCAAGACCAAGGTGGTCTAGCAGGGGGGGTTCCCCTGGAAGCATGAGGCCAGGAATAGGAAAATGGATGGAGGAATAGGACGATAGAAAGGATGAGGGGAAAAGGAGAAATGGGGGAAAGAAGTCTTAGAAAGCAAAGGGGGGGGCTTCTTGTGGACTGGCAGGAGAGAATAGCAGTAGGAGATGTGGAACGTGTTTAGACTCAAATAGGAAGGTGGTGGTAAAAGGTCAAGAAGCGCCGATGACCCCACTGCATCATCGTCTCTCTCTACTCTATTATGGCCAGCAAGGCCACTCAGCAACCTCAAGGGGCCTCCACTGTGGTCCCTCCAACTCCCCATGAGGTTCTCGAAGCTCAGCTGTTGCTTGCATGGGCTAAAAAAGGAAAGCCAAGGAAGAAGCCTTTGAAGGCCTCTCACACTGTCAGTACAGATGACGGCAATGCCTCAGACAAGGAGAATGAACCTGGGAACAATGATGAAGGAGGATGTCATTCAGTGTGTCATTATTCATTATTCATTATTCATGTTTGTTTTATTGAACTCTGGCATAGCTGGCATGATCCTGCTTTTCATCACTACTCTGACACTCTCCTCACAATCATTGAGGACAGTATATGTTGCCGGAAGGCCTTTGGCTTCAAGGGAGGTGATGATCACTCCGTCACTAGTAGTGGCTTGAGTCTTATTCAGACTTGCCGCTTGATTGCTCTGCAACTCTTTCCCACTCACCCAGAGACAAACATGCAGAAACTTGCACATGCAGTTAAAAACCGTGTTTCAAAGTAAGTAACCCTTTCTTCTTTATCTTTTCTGGGCTTAGGTGCATCAGTTTGAAGAAGAAATACCAGGCTTTCCGAAAGGAGCTTGGTGAAACAGGTCAAGGCTTAGAGTTGAAGCTGACTGTGAGTTGGAGATCACAGTTGGGACTCACTCCATTACACAACACTTGGGGTGAGTAATCAACTTCATTGATGATTGGACGTGTTTAACATGTATCAAAGAAAAAATCAAAGCCAAATTCAAGTGGTACAAGCATTTACACCGCTTGTTGAGTCAATCCTGTCTATGATCGTTCAGCTTTGGCAAATAGTTCTTCCTCACTTGACTTGCAAGCTGTTGAGAATGTGGCAGAGCCAATGGTGAGTTGCTACATTTATTTCATGAACAAATGACTGATAATGTCAAGTCTGCATCTTGTCATTCTCCTGATTGGGATGACTTTGGTGATGATGAGGATTCTGTGAAATCATCACCCTCTCCTGAGAACAGCCAAGCTCCACCTGCTGTTCTTGCACCACTGCATCCTCCTACTCCACAAAAAATCATTCCTCAGAAGTGCAAGTTGAGTGCCTTTGATCACCTTAAAGATGTCAGTGAACAAAACCAAAAGACACGCATCTCTGTGGCTCAAATCAAGGCTCAAACATAACTTGACAAGGAACAGCCTTGAAGCTGATTGAGAGAAGTGTGAACATGAGTTTAGGCTGGAGGAACGACGTGGCCAGCATGAGCTTGAGATGATGAAACATACTTAGGAAATTGAGCGATTGAGGGCACAGGCTCACTTACGACCTGGAGCTCCTTCTAGTAATCCATCTCCCTTCCCTTCTATTGATCCTACTACCCTTTTCCGCTAATTACTTTACTAACTCTTTAGCTACTCAGCTTATACCCTGACACTCTTTTCACCTTTCCACTCTTTCAGCCTCCATTCCTTTTGATACTACTACTCAGCTAGTACTTAGCTAGATACCCTCCTACATTCCTTTTAATCACAGTCACTATGTGTTGCCAAGCAGCTGGATATAAATCATATAAAGTCATATATAAAATGCAGGATCACATTGTTGGCTCCAAATGAGAAAGAAAATAAAGCTTCCTTCATTCGGGGTTTCCCTCCTCAATTTCCCCTCAAGCAAGCTGACAGCCTCATCATCGTCCTCTACAGTGAACAATTGTTCAGCAAGCATACTCTGCCAATGCTCCACTGCAACCCTCTCTTGCTCCATCAACTGCACCCCTCTGAGATAAAACTGGTCAGCCTCCATATCCATACCTTGTTCATGCATGAGTGTAAAGTTATACAGGTGGATACAACTGATGACCCATAGGGTGGCAAATGATTTGTCTTGAACAGAGTCAATTCGCACTCTAAGGCCACGGAGTGATGACCATCTGCCCTTCAAGAACCCAATGCAATGTTCTGAACAAATGCGGATGCAAGATACATACATGGTAATTGTAGGTGGTGTTCTCTTGACTATTTTTTTCAGGCCTTGAACACAGATTAGGTATGTCCTAAGTTTTCAAAGACAGCCTCACTCTTTATAAGGTGCCTGGCACCACTTGTGCACTGGATATGCTGAATCAGCCCACACAAATTCTTCAGGACCCAACAGTTGATGATGTTCAGTGGGAAGACATGTTTCTTGCCATGCTGTGGAATCATGCTGACTCCCTGGCAGTCCTACTCCATAATCAACTATTTGTAATTGAGGAGTGGATATGATCTAGTCATTCATTAATTTAAATGAATTGTACAGTGAATCATCACTCACCTGAACATTAAGTGAATAATTTGACTTTTGATCGAAATGCATTTCCAAAATCATGAGGGTGTTGAAAAATGGGAACAAGAGTCCCATCAATCATCAGCCAATCATTGCGCCATGCAGGACATGAGTTAGCTTCCACCCATGCCTTAGGCAGATTCAATCTCTGCCTCACTAGGCCATGGCATGGTAGCATGATGGAACCTTTCATCATAGATAGCAACCATGACACTAGCAGTGGCATTACGGACAGTGTCATCGCCAACACCAGCCCAGAGAGCCACTTCATTTGTACCTGCTGCATTCCCATAATGTCCAAAATGATACAAGGTGATAGCCAGTTGAATATCAACAGCCATCTGAGAGTTGTTGGAGTTGTTGTGGAAGATAGGATGATCAGAGATAGTGAGGAGGAGATCATCAAAGCAGGCAGGTGAAATGCGAAGGTAGGAGCAAAAGATATCAGGGAAATCTGTTTTGTATTGGTTGAGAAGCAGTTGGAGGTTGACATTAGTTTTAGGGATTGAGCGTTGCTCTACCTTGTAGTAATGGCAAGAAATCTCAGCCAAGGTACTGTTGAATATTGAGTGATTAAACATCAAATATCGCTCAAATGCATTTAGTGTTACAATACTATATTCTTTATTTTGTGTATAATGAGCTAGTTTATAGGTGTAGCAGTTGTGTCTGTGGACAAACCGCGATATAGTGGACACCTAAACTCACGCCTGATGGGATAGGTAGTAAATAGAACCAAACAGGCCAGGTTTCCTTGCATGTAGGGAACTACAGTACCTACACTTGGATATAGACTTAATATCACTGCTATCAATTGTTATAGACCACATTTGTGAACATCTAAAGCGTGTATTGAGTCTATCAGAGGGCTAGACAACTACTACAACATTTGTAGTGAGTTGTAACTACACTTGGCGCATTTTTAACAGGTACTTGATGACAGCAGAGGTAATGCCATCAGATCCAGAACTAGAGTCAGAAGAGCTATCCGAGGAGTCAGGGCCACTTGAGGAGGAATCCATCTCCACATTAGAGTCCAAGTCACTGCCACTGTCACTATCACTGTTATTAGAGATAATGAGCTGAGTGATGTAGGCCTCCTGGATGAGTTGCTTGATGAGTTGCTGGTGCTCAGATGTATGTGGCATGGCCTGGGAGTGAGGAAGAGAGCTCTGTTCAATCCGATATCTCAAATTCAAACTCAGCTGAAACTGAATTGGCTCGAAACTAATGTTACAAATCCAGTCAAAGTTGAATCAATTCACTTCACTTAAATCACAACTGAATCAACCGTTCCGAAATGGTCGATTCATCAACTTTGCATTCCCTTAATATCTGGTCTTGTCATCATGGTCAAATACATGACTGAGCCCACTGCACTGATATAAGGAATGTCTTTCATTTCCTTCATCTCCTCATTGCTTTTAGGGCACTGATCTTCTTGTGAAAGCTTCAAACCAGGATTCATTGGTGTGTCCACTGTACTGCAATTCACCATGCCAAATTGCTTCAAGATGTCCATAATATAATGTACTGCTTTTGTGAAAGATAGATCTTTCTGTTTGCTCTATCCGTCCTAATAGCAACTCCAAGCAAGTACAATGTCTCTCCCAAGTCCTTTAACTTGAAGTACTTGGACAAATCACTGACTACCTTTTTCAAATTTCATTATAGACTTCGAGATATGTACATTAAACCCTCTATGTTGTGTAAGGTATAATAAGACAGAGAAAAGATTATTCTGTAAGTCTGGCACATGTAACACTCTAGCAAATTCAACCTCTCTAGCTGGTTTTCCATCTATAACTGGTTTAAATACAACAGACCCAACTCCCTCTGTATATATCACAGTATGATGTACCAACCTAACCTGTTTTCGCATTTTGGTGTAGGTTTTGAACCAATGTCTATATGAGAAGTGGCCCCTGAGTCTGTATTCCAGTCAAAACGTGTTAAAAATGCGCCAAGTGTTGTTGCAACTGACTACAAATGTTGTAGTAGTTGTCTAGCCCTCTGATAGACTTAATACACGCTTTAGACGTTCACAAATGCGGTCTATAATAGTTGATAGCAGTTATATTAAGTCTATATCCAAGTGTAGGTACTGTAGTTCCCTATGTGTAAGGAAACCTGGCCTGTTTGGTTCTATTTACTACCTATCCCATCAGGCATGAGTTTAGGTGTCCACTATATCGCATTTTGTCCACAGACACAACCACTACACCTATAAACTAACTCATTATACACAAAATAAAGAATATAGTATAGTAATACTAAATATAAAGGATTTGAGCGATATCTGATGTTTAATCACTCAATATTCAACAAAACGATGGTCAGCAGAAGTCCCAAATGCATTATAATGAACATGACTTGCATTTCCTGCCTTTTCAGCAGTCTCTGCCTCCTCCTCTGCCTTATTGGCACTAGGTGCATCCGTCACCTTGTTTTTCGGACATTTTGCCACCATATATGTCCTTCCTCTCCACATAAGAAGCATGTAAGCTTCGTTTTGAACCCATTATGGTGACCACCCCCTCTGCCACCTCTGCTACCACCTCTTCCACCTCTATAGCTTGATGTCCCTGCTCTATTGGCCCTCTCCCACAGCAGCTCGATGTTTTTGGTTTAATTCCTCCAATTTGAAGGCTTGGAGGATTACACTCTTGTCCAATTTATCCACCAATAACAAATTGGAAGTCAAATTGGCAAAGCTCTCTGGCAGAGCACGAATCATTGCCATACACAGCAATTCATCGTCCAATTTGTCCAATGTGAAGTCACTAGACTGTGAGTTGCACATTCATAACACAAGTCACCCTTTATCTTATACTTATTACCCTTCCCCAGGTCCTAATATTGATACTCTCCCCACAATGCACACAGAATGTTTGTCTCTAATCACTGAAGGACTTAGTTGAGTGGCCATTATTATTTTTTGCCAGCTGTTGATTTCAATCTAGGGCTTATTTATCACTATGAATAAGAAGAAGATTATGATGAGTTATTCAAACTATGGTATATCAATCATTCAAAAGTATCACATCAAGCTTGACAGATGGCCACCAAGCATCCCATTTGCTACCCTGCACTCTATCTGCAACATCAACTAGTCAAAAAACATTGCAAATGGGTTTGGCTCACTGATGCCAAATTCAAGGAACATATGGATGCTTATGCAGCCAAGATCAAGAATGGAATTGTTGTAGGCTGTAAGTGGAAAGTTCATTCAGATAAGGGGAAGCTGAGAAAAAAGTGGGCCCCAGCCACCAAGGATGTTGAAGAAGTTGAACCTGAGGAAGAGAATGAAGGTGAAGAGGAAGACAGTCCCAGATGTAGTCATTGTCTGATGAAGGGAAAGTACAAGTCCACAGCATTCATTGATGATGAGGCTGAAGAATCGGATGGAGAAGGTGAGAGCAATGAGTATACCAATGATACCTAAGATCTGGCATTGTTTTTTTCAACATTCCTTCATTTTCTCCAATGTTCTTTTATATCTACATACTCCTGCTAATCAATATTTGTTTGACAAGTTCTATGTGTGAGACAATGACAAGGCCAAGGTCTGGCAAACTTCCTTTTATGGAAGCTCAACCACCTTCCATAAGTAGCACCTCAGCAATTTGTGATAAGTCCTGACCACTGAGGGCCAAAAATGGTATATTATACAATGTACATAGGCCTTGGTGACATCTAGGTGCAGGAGGAAGGGAACAAGTCAAAATTTATTTATTTTAAGTCTGCATTTCTTGACAAAGCCTATTAATTTGAAAATGACCTCTAACTAGTTATGGAGACACATGATCTGTCCCTGTCTGATTAGAGTTTTTTGATGGGCTGATCAGGCAGGTGGAACCCATAAATGGAACCTTCCATTTCATCAGCACAATGAGGAAGGCCTGCTAAAGCCAGAGGGAGGCTTTGTGGTGGGCTTTCATGAAACTGGCAGGCCAGGAGTCCAAGGATTCAAAGTGAATATAGGAACATGCAAGCCCCCTCAAGTGGCTGAGGCTTATGTCTTGCTGGTCTCTGGTGCACCTGCTATTTTTTTCCCTGTATTTCCATTCCAGAGCTGGGTGCTGTGCCTCCACTTTGGTCCCTTTGTGCCTGGGAGTGAAATAGGCAGAGAAAAGAACAGAGCTCCACTGTGACCAGTCACCACCAGTTACCTTCAGAGACTTGGTGGGTGCACCGGACTCTGAACTGGCAAAGTTTTGTTCAGAAGATTGGTTGAGGGGTGAAGAGGAAAAGAAACAGACCATTTTATGGCCTGGCTACTACCCTTGACTGAGTTAGCAGAACCTCCGCACTAAATAGTGGAGATGCCAGGAGAAGGCACAAAGCTACTCAAGCCAGGCATGAGTTGTGAAGCTGGTTGCCTTGGTCTGGCACTGTCCATGAGAGTACTTGAAATGGAGAAAAACAAGCTGCACAGTACACATAATATTTGATCACAGCATAGCAATTACAATTAAAAGTCATCAGGCTCCACTGGCAGACTCAGTCCCTAATGAGTGCCATTATACACAAAACAAAGAATATAAATATAGTATTGTAACACTAAATATAAAGGATTTGAGCGATATCTGATGTTTAATCACTCAATATTCAACAGGTGCACCCAACATTTTTTAACCACCTCTCCATCCATGCTATTGCCAGCTGGCAAATTAACATTTGTGCTATGATATCACCCACTGACAGGGCAAAGATTAATGCTTCTTCTGCCAAGAAGATTGCTGACTTCATCATCATCGCAAATGTAAATTGTCTTTCTTCTATTTCTTTCATCACCTCATGTCATCTTCAGGGACAAGACTGTTGGAATTGAACTGGTGTGCACCACACATATCAAATCTCATTAGAACAGTGCAAAAGACTTCAACTTCGACCTGGACTTTGCAAAAGGTGACAACCCTGGATCAAGATACCATGGACCAGGTAGAAGAAATCTTGAACATTCGACCTCAGGACAGGCTTGACTATGGCAACTCCTCTCAGGCAAGGTTGATTGAACTAGGCCTTCAAGTGGGTGTGAAGGTCAGTCACTGTCGACTATTGGGTGAATAAACCACTAATTACCTTCAAGCTGCCTAAACTGAAAGGTGACTGATTTGAAGCCATGCACAAATTGGTGCAGAAGCCATGCTTGCTTTGGTTCTTGAGGGTCTCACCATGATCCATGGGAGCTCTTTACCCTCCCCCACGGATTCTGTGTGTGTTGGAAGTAACGGCGAGCATCGGCATTGTCCGAGCTGTGAGTGAAATCAGTAGAACTTGTATAAATATGTAAATTTAGGCTGTGCAGCTAATAATAACGTGCTCACCCCCATCTAAGACATCATGCTCGCTTACTCGTGCGCCCTCGTATATTAACTAATCAACTTATATTATCCGTAACCGTATCAATATCCCAACAGTGTGGAATCTGCGTGGATTCCAGGCATTCCAGAGGGGGTTTGAGGACACTCAATCCTCTGCCAAAAAGGCACAAGGAATCCAGAAGGAATCTGTACAGATTCCAGGCAAATTCTGTGGATTGTAAGGAAATTCCATGGAATGACATTACCTGGATTCCACATGGATTCCATCCATGCAGAGATCACAATGGTTCGAACACTGCCCCAGTCTCACCACCCAAGAACAGGAGTGGCCAAAAACAGACCATCTCCACCACATCAGACAAATTGGTTAAGTAGACAAGGAAGTGCCACAAGGACAAGGGAGAGACCCCCACAATGACAGGTGTATGGTGTGTAACCCCTCCTTTCCCATTCTCACCTGCCCCTCACACTTCCTACGCACCTCCTCTGACACCTGTTCCAGCTCCATGTGCTAACCATGCCATACATTCCCCCAACTATGGTAATAACCACCCTATTGCACCTCTGTACTGCCCCTTCACACCTCCAATTGCCCCATTGCACCTCCAACTTGGTCCTAGCAATATAGGTGAGCACCTGGACCCGTTCCAGTTCCCCTGCAACCCCCAACTATCACCCCAACTACCTCATTACACTTCCAAACTACCCTGTAATGACTCCCAATGTGCCTCCAACAATATTTGTATTATTTTTGTGCACACGTATATCTATATGTACACTTATTTGCCATGTCTATAATATGCACAATTGTTCATCCATTTGTTGTATAGCTGAACTAGTTCTCAGTGCAAGTGGTGCTTCCTCCATAGCACCACCACCTGAGTGTTGAATATTGAGTGATTAAACATCAGATATCACTCAAATCCTTTATATTCAGTGTTACTATACTATATTCTTTATTTTGTGTAAAATGAGGTAGTTTATAGGTGTAGCAGTTGTGTTTGTGGACAAAACGCGATATAGTGGACACCTAAACTCACACCTGATGGGATAGGTAGTAAATAGAACCAAACAGGCCAGGTTTCCTTACATGTAGGGAACTACAGTACCTACACTTGGATATAGGCTTGATATAACTGCTATCAACTGTTATAGACCGCATTTGTGAACGTCTAAAGCATGTATTGGGTCTATCAGAGGGACAGACAACTACTACAACATTTGTAGTGAGTTGTAACAACACTTGGCGCATTTTTAACACTGAGCACCATCACTCACCAACAGTGAGCTTTGTGCCATCTCAACACATCAGGACCTCTGGACATCTTTGGGTGGGTGATAAGGATGGAGAGGATAGTAGTGAAAGTAGTGAGTGATAAAGAGGGACTTAGCAAGATCTCAGACAACTCAGAAGCTTAGGAGGGCTATTGAACTTGTTGTGTGTCTTTAAATGAGTTAGAAGAGTCCAGTGATGCAGAAGAGGTAACAAGCAATCACTGAGGGATGAGGGCAGGATGAGACTGGGACTGGTAGCAGTGATAGTGAAGAGCAGGAAAATAACAGAGTTGTAGAAGCCTGTTGAACAATGAGGTAGGTGTCAACTGGCTCAAGCCAGTCGTTGAGCAGTTGTGCTCGAGGGAAAAAGCAAAAGTCAGATCAGGGTGACAATCAACCTTTGAAACGACCTGATAAGGGTCTCATTCTCCTTCATAGTGTCCAGGGTTCCCTCAGTACAGTTGTTGATGCCATCTGAAACATTGGTTCCATGCCAGAGTCCAACATTGAGAAAGCTTTAGCGATACTTCAGTCTGAGACCAACAGCAACCTGAGTTCCAATGAGAAAGCAATCCTTATCAATTTGTTTACTGCGTTTTGTGCGTTGGCACCTGGGAATGATTGTGACTCATGGATTGCATTGGAGTTGGCTCAGCATAAATGTAAATTGTAGTGTACAGGCAGACATGTTCACTTCATATTGTTATCCCCTTTTCATCTTGTTGAATATGATTATGTCTCTTCTTCCTCAATGTTGTCTTCATCATTGCTTTCTTCTGAGTCACTGCTACTTGTCTCATCCTCTAGCAACCCAGCCTGAGCTCTCTGTGCTAGTACCAGTGTGTACTGCCTCCACATGTCATCTGCAATTTGATCTTGGTATCTGAATCTTCTTCATGCTCTGCATTACTTGCTCCTGGTATTATTGAGTGGTCCCCTGCATACAACCCACCAGGAGAGCATAATCAGGATTGATGTAATCAGGGTCCTTTTTGTGTGGATTATGAATCTGGATGAAATTATGGATTGCAACCAATGCAGGTGGAATGCGTGACTGAATTTCAGCACTGTATTCTGATGCAAGAAGTAAAATCTGAAAGCGTTGCTTGAGCACACCAAAAATGCGTTCTATAACATTTCGTGCTTGTGCATGTCGAAGATTGAATAATTCAAATTTGTCTTTGGGCCTGGCTTAATTGATAAGTACAGATAACCAAAGTAAATTAAATTTACCTGAGTTTAACTCGCCCCCACTCTGCAAGATGGTATTGGACACCACGGTAGGGAACAATAAGCTGATCACAGTGAGGGAGACCAGCATCAGCAAGAAGATAGTACCATCCTGCTGGTATCACTAAATCTGTGTTGATTGCATCTTGATAAACCCTTGCATCTGCTGCAGATCCTTCCCATCCTGTAAGTGCATAGGTGAAGGTAAAGTTGAATGTGCAGCCAAAGAGACAGTTTTGGGATAAAAACCCCTTCCTGTTTTGGTAGGCTACCTGGAAGAAGGCAGGTGGTGCAAAATGGATGTGACTACCATCAATAGCACCCAGAGCCTGCTTAAAAAAGGGGTATAGTCTGGGGTTGTGACGTAGGGGATGTGATTCATTATTGTAAGTTGGCTGTTTGAGGTGTTTTGTGTAAAAGGGTGGCTCAGAAAAAACATGGACCATTTTTTTGAAGTATCTGATACAATTTCAAAAATAGGCCAACAAACACCAGTTGGAATTCAAGAACTCACTTTGAGATTGTTGCATTTGAACGTTGAAATCTCTCACCTTGGATGGTGAGGCCTGTGACACACATGTAGAGAAAAATAGCCAATTGTTCCTCCAATGATACATATCTGGACCAACCATGGCCCATAGCATGTAGTTCTGCAATAAGCTGCTGAAACACATATGCAGTTACACCCAACTCACGCTGAATGCACTTTGGGTGACCATTCAGGAGCTCCTGAACCCAGCCTTCACCTGAGAGAAGAGAGGTGTGGTAGGGCTGTTTAAAATAAAGAGCTTGGATAACCTGTAGCATAGTGGGAACAATAATGGTGACAAGAAGGTTAACAAGATGGACAATAATCTTCCAGCGGACCCGGGGTAGGATGGGCATTGTTGCTGGACAAGATAAGGCCTGAGATAAGGCCTAGATAGTGCATCAGCATGCTGACACTTGAAATTCAAACTGCAACATGTTCTGTGGCTCATGGGAACATCATATTTGTGTCAGATCACGGTTGCTGAACAGGCCCTAAATAGAACCAAACAGGCCAGGTTACATGTAGGGAACTATAGTACCTACACTTGGATATAGACTTGATATTACTGCTATCAACTATTATAGACTGCATTTGTGAATGTCTAAAGTGTGTATTAAGTCTATCAGAGGGCTAGACAACTACTACAACATTTGTAGTCAGTTGCAACCTTGAACACTTGGCGCATTTTTAACAAATTTCCATGCTGCCATTCATTGAGGTGGTATTGTTCACCATGATATGGAACCAATAACTCTTTGGTAAGTGCAAACCCTGCATCTGCAAGGTAAAATTTCCCAGGAGGAATGTGGAAGTCATGAAAGTGGGTGTCATTATAGATAGCTGCATCAGCAGCAGATCCCTCCCAACCACTGAGTACATAGAGGAAGTGCATATTGAAGGAGCAAGCCATGAGGCAATTCTGAGAAAGAAAGCCTTTGTGATTGCGACTTGTTGCTTGATTGGCTGCAGATGGGACACAGTTGATGTGAGTGCCATCAATGGCACCTATCACATTGGAGAAATAGGGATAAAATTTGGGGTTGGAGGCTATCTCAGGAGGAGTTGGGTCATATTGTGCTTTGGAAGACTGACATATTTTGTATAGAATGGCACAGAAAATGCTGCTAAGCTGCATACAAATTAGATTAGAATCCTCTGCAAGAAGCATAATAAACATACTTTGATATTGTCCCATTTGAGCATTGGAAATGCTTGCCAACATGTTGAATAGATAGGCCAGGCTGCTGACACAGGTGTGCAAAAAGATGGCAAGCTGCTCTGGCAGCTTGATGTGCTTTGAATCTTTAAGCCCCAGCTTCTGTAATGTACTGAGGAGTGCCTTGAAAATAGGGAGAGTAACACCAAGTGTGGTTTTGATACAACCTGGATGCCCTTCCATGAGTTCATCAACCCATGCCAGGCCAGAAAGAGATGATGTGTGATAAGGCTGTTTGTCAATGTATGATTCAGCCCACAGAGCAACAGCCTAGCTGACAAGATTGGCAATAGTCTGAACAATGAGTGTTTCATCAATCCCAACACCTAAACTCGCGCCTGATGGGATAGGTATTAAATAGAACCAAACAGGCCAGGTTTCCTTACATGTAGGGAAATACAGTACCTACACTTGGATATAGACTTGATATAACTGCTATCAACTGTTATAGACCTCATTTGTGAACGTCTAAAGCATGTATTAAGTTTAACAGAGGGCTAAACAACTATTACAACATTTGTAGTGAGTTGCAACAACACTTGGTGCATTTTTAACAGGGGGGAGTGTAAAGTACTGTCATTATCGCAGTTGACTTCAATCTCCAATTCTTGCCCCAGTCTATCCCATGGGTCCAACTCAGCAAGTTCTTGAAGAGGTTATGAAAAACTGGGCCATCAAGAGGATCTGTGGATTTCCAAGTGCACAGACTGCAACATTTCCCCATTATGATGTTGCAAATCTTTCTCATTCATGGTGCTCAATAACAACAGCCAAGGCTTGGAGAATTCAATGCACAGGAGGGAGGACACCTAGCACTCTGGGATTTGGGGATCTATACTGATTTTCTGGCTGGATCAACCATACTCATTCCCTCATCTATCATGTTTTTGAGTGGGGAAAGAATGTGCATAATGAGGAATTTGGCAGATTTTCATTACTTTACACTACCCCCCAGTATGATAAGAGTCCTATAGGAAGGGATTCCTAGGGATATTCTGATAACAATCTTGAAAAATGCTAAAAATGTTCCCAAAGTAGATATTTGCATTTGTTTATGTTTGCTTGCACAAAATAAACAATATGGGCATCATTTGACAGCATTTTTGGAGGGGCTGTGGATGGTTGTTTGGTATTGGTTGGTGTTATTTATGCTTGCAATAAAATCTCAAAAATACTTTTAAATGCAGAAAAATCCTGTGATCTAGGGCATGTAGGGATTTGGGGACCAAATAAAGCCAAACTTGAGATATTTGCAAAATACTTTTTTCAGGCACAAGTCTGAGAAAATTGACAAGTCTGCAAAAAAAAAATAATTAAAAATGCCAAAACTCATTTCACCAACAACATGCAAGAATTATGATAAGCCAAAGTGCTTTTTGTCTTCTGGTGTCACCATCACCATTCCATGTGCCATGACCACTTGTCACTTGCAGTGACTTGTGCAACAGTGAGTAATTGCTTCAGAGGTCAGTAGTGAATGTAGTCACCTATGGGTCAAGGCCAACATGATCAACTCTGCCTGCATGCCAAAAGTGGGCTCTGTGCAGTTGCAGTGTAGAGATTGCCACTTAGTATGACTTACTGTAGATCCAGTGGTTGTGTCATGATCAATTTCCATAATGTGGCCACTGTTGTTGCTGGCAATAGTGGCCATCAATCACCTATGGCATTGCAGAGAGTTGTCAGAGGTCATGCACAAATGTGAGAAGGTTGAGGTTATGAGGATTTGGTATTATGTACATATGTATTGAAGTCAAGTTTCAACTAGGGGAGGACTCAGAACTGGGAGCAGAGATGAGTTGTTGGTTATGTTGGTTAGTTATCTGGTGATCACATGGTGGTGAGTAGTTGTTAGCAGCATAATGACAGCCAGCCTACTAAACATCCACACTAAAAGCATGTGGCAAAGTAAACTCACATATATAACTCCATAATCAAGAGAACAATGACATACTGAATTAGTCAACCATACATATAGTAAAATGAGTAAGTAGAAAAACAAGTGGGCCTGTCCAAGCATAATTTGGGAGTCCATACCATAAATAGATCAGTGACTTAATGGTGGCTGACATGGTAATTGTCAACTTCCACCTCTCATCAATTGTCTACAATTTAGTAAACATGCCCAGTTAAATGGGAGAAACAACTAATTTGGAGGCTATGGGCCACAAAGTGGCAAATCCAACTCAAGGACAACCAGGATTATGTGACTAGGATCAGAGCCATCACATGTTTCCTTTACTTCTCACAGCATGGTCCACCTTGCTTGCCACTGCAGTGGTGTTAAAGTTTTGTTAAAAACTCAGCCTCATTACATTTAACCTTGGAATAATAACTATGTATCTCAAAGTGAAGCTCATGTTCACAAGTATAGGCTATATAAATACATACCAGCAGTGTTGCCAGAGATACTAGTTTTCTCACAATTTAGGTGTCAAGTGGAAATGTGACAATGGCAAAGTGGCCACTGATAATGCTGGCTTCTGCATAGCATTGGTTATATACATACATATATGTATGAGCCTAATCACATTGATTTTTCCACATATTTTATTTAAGACTTTTCAAATTTAGTCTTGTTTGGCATGTTCATTCTTGCACATTTGAGAGGCCACAATTTTTTAGGCTTTTTTTGCAGATTGTTTGAGGCATGTCACAAACATGTCACACACCCCTGTCACACATGTCCATTCTCAAACATCCCAACAAATGTGGTGAAACAAGCTGCATATTGTCCATTTTCCACCAAACATACAAACAAATATAAGCAAACACAAATATTAGCATTACATAATTTTGGGGTATTTTTCAACATTTTTTTAGATTTTTAGGAGGGTTTTGGTGCTTTCAGCACTGTTTCTGGAGGTATGTAAACATCAGAAGTGGAACCCACGGCACCTACCACTTTCAAATATATGTAAATATATACAAACAAGCTCAAAATAGCAATACTACATGTTAATGTAGTCCTATTAACTCCTATTAAAGTCCAATAACTCCAATAGGACTCTCATTGGAATGAAGTAGGATTTATCAGCCAAAATGGCTGACAACCATATGTATTGGAATCCATTTCCATCCTTATCCTTATGATGGGTGAATCATGTATAATACCAGCACCATCATGTCAACTGGGATGTGTTCTTGGGTGAATTGAAATACCAGAAATTGGTGCACAAACTGTAGCAGCTTGCTATTGGGAACAGTAGATTTACTTTGCTGAATCCAATTGAAAAGAGATACAATAAGATTCTAAGCTTCTCATCCTCAATATCATGGCATAGCCATCTAAGGGGAAGAGCAGCAATGCAGGAGATTATTTGGATATATTATGCCACAGTAGTTAGTAACCAACATCAGCAAACCCACAAAAAATACCAGAAAATTCATATTATTGGCAGAGATTTTATAACATACAAATATAGTAAAAGAAAAGCATGTGAAAACATTAACATATGATAAAGGATAACATGTGAAAAAGAATGTGAATATGGGGGGAGAGTCCCCATGAGGTGTTCCCAGGGCAGGGGGCAGAGCTACATATGCCCAGTTGTAAAACATCATTTAAAGGGAATATACATGTATGTATAGGCATTTGAAAGCTCTCTTCTTGCTTGTTTTGATCCTGATGATCTACTGTTTGTACATGTAGTACACATCTAAAAATAGGCTTGTAATTAATGTATATGCATCTGAAAGCTATTTTCTTACTTGTTTCAACCATGATGGTTATTTGTCATTGTTTGTACTTGTATTGCATATTGTAAGAATACTCTCCAATGATGAATTGATGATGGAAACATCATGAGAACAAGACATAGATGGGTAAGCTTAATAACTACACATTTGCATGGTTACTTGCCTCCACCTTGTAAGACCTCCTAGTCTCCACTACCATCACTACCCTTTCAAACTCCCTTGCCTTATACTATTCATCAGGACCTCTGTGTGAGCACTGGTAGAGAGATACATATGATAGAATATAATTTTTTTTGCATGCCAATACCATGTCATTGTAAGGGCCATTTTATAAATGTTTGCAAACAAAAGAAAGTGCCAAAGAGAGCCTTCTAAGAGTTGCAAGGGTAGCACCAAAGAGAGTGCATCAATCAAATGCAGGGAACCCTGGACTGTGTTGATGCTTGACTAGAGAATGCAAGGATTGTGAGAGCAAATAATATGGAGCTGAAGCACAACACTGGTGTAAGCATATACCAAGCCAAGCAAAAGGAGGTAAGAATGGTGATCTCACTTTCCCACTAGATCATCATAAAGAGCTTGCTGATACTCTCCTAACTGGAGGTGCAGCACCTTTAGTACCCCTACCAGGAGCTCCCAAGATTGGGGCTTCCATTGAAAAGAGAGTGCCCAAAGAGATGTGAATTCTAAAGTAGCCGAGTCACGAGGTGTATGTAGAATGTAGTCTACACAGGTGAAGTGAGGTGGCTGTGCTCCACCTCTTCTTCCTAGCCACTTCCTAGCCACCTTGCTGCCCAGTCAGTTCCAGATAGTGTCTCCACTATCCTCATTCTATTGCTTTAGATCCCTTTCATTCTAGACAACTACATGCATAATTTCACATGTTTCACTACCTGTATCCAATGAACAACAATAACCCATACATAGCATATTGAATGTCAGCTAGAGCCACAGTTTCTTCATCATTAATTTCTACTAATGTTGTCAATGTCAAATCCTATAAAGATAGGAGTACTTTACACATTGCCACTGATTGCATGTGGAATGTCCTAGCATTCCTAGGAACCATTCCTAGATTCCTAGCTGGACAAAACATGTTTTCTACTGTGTGAATTGGCTGTAATATTCCTAGAGCTTTCCTAGAGCTTTCCTAATGGATTCCTAATCATTTTGCTAGGAATGCTAGGAGTTTCCTTGGAATATTCCTTGTGTGGTCATGTGACATGACCAGATGGTCTGTGCACAGGCCCACAGGTATATAAGGAGGGGGCATCTACTGTAGTGAAAAAGAGGACACTCATAATAACCCTTAAAATACTCTGCCCATTGCAGTGTTGCGATGAGCAGAGTATTTTTCTATTTTTTTGAGGATTGTGATAGTGAATACATCTCACACTATTTAGATACATCATACATGAGGCCACACACACCACATGCAGTGGTGACACCAGTGCATTCCATATGCTTTGGTGGACACTTTTACAGTACTGGGGCATTAAAGGATACATGCCATGGAATCCTTCACACATTGGTTGGTTCTGCCCAACTAACAAATGCAGACTGTAGGTCCAGCTGGGAGCTACTACACAGATTGGTGGTTTTCTATCACCAAGAGTTGGTGGAAAATAGAGATGACCCAGGTAATTTTCACTATAAGTTGGTTTGCCTCATAATAATTGGTCACAGATGTGGACAGGGCTCACTTGCCAAATGTGTTAGTTTTATTGATAACAATCTGATAAAATTTTGAAAAATGCTAAAAATGCTCTCAAAGTAAATATTTGCATTTGTTTATGTTTGTTTACACAAATAAACAATATGGGCATCATTTGACAGCATTTTTTGAAGGTATGAGTTTGGAGGGGCTGTGGATGGTTGTTTGGTATTGTTTAATATTGTATGGTGTTATCTATGCTTGCAATAAAATCTCAAAAAAATACTTTAAAATGCAGAAAAGTCATGTGATCTAGGACATATAGGGATTGGGACCAAACTTGAGATATTTGCAAAATACTTTTTTTGGACACAAGTTGGCAAAATAATAATAATTCAAAATGCCAAAACTCATTTGATCAAGAATTATTGGATAAGCCAAACTTCCAAAAAGTACTTTTTGTCTTCTGGTGTCACCATCACCATTCCATGTGCCATGATCACTGCAAAGCCACAACCCAACACAATTCAGTCAGGGGTTTCTGGTGATAGTCAGTATAGTTTGGTCTGTTTTAGGAAGTTGGGGTTGCTGGTGGTTCAGTAGCAGAAGTCAGTCACTTGCAGTGACTTGTGCACATGTTTTTACTTACTACATTTGCATATGTAACTTGTACTATAAAAACCACACAAATATATGACTAGACCTCAGTCTAGTTTTAACAGTCAAACTGTTTCATTATCACCTAAGATCCCTTGAGGATTTAATTGATAACACCCCCATAGTTTCTCCCATGTGCAGTATTGGCTGCTGGTGACATTTTGAAGATGCTCAACAGCATAATGGTGTCTTGATGTGTGTGAAGTTGCATGTTGGCATTGTTTGTCAAGTAAAACAGCAGATTCCAGATGATTCTGCAGTGGCTTGAAGAATCTTGATGTCATTTGTGACAAAGAAGACAAGTGCATGCAAGTGTGTGTCCACAGCATGAGCAGGTATGATAGCTTACCTATTGTGATATGGTCTTAGCACTACCCTTTGGTGTAGTAGTGGTGGAGAGAGGAAGAGAATGGATTGTCCTATTCTACAATACAGGACAGGTTTATATACTAAGAGATAACAAATATGTACATACATATATGTAAGCATATAGTATAGATGGGAAGGTATGGCATGCTAAGCACACCATAAGGTGTGATCATGAGTCTATCATGATGTCATTATGATGTGAGTGATATGATTAATAGACACTTTATACTGGGAGGTCAGATTGAACAAAGCAACACCATGTGAAAAATATGCATGATAAGGAAGAGGAGGACAAAAAACTACAAAAATCATGAGTAATATGATGTTTATTTGCTAATTGATTTTCAGGGTCAATCAATTCTGTAGCCTTGGTCAGTGGCTTTCTAAATGTGGTTGTATGATAGTGTTTGGTGCTGATTTCATTGAGATATTTGCTAATTGATTTTCAGGGTCAAATTTCTAAAAAAGGAAATTGATAATTTAATGTGTACTTTAGGGTCCAGTGGTAATTTCCTAAAATAGAAATAGTGCCCTTTGGCCTTGCCATTTTGGGAAATATCTGCTCACTGTCAGTGGTGATGAGCAGCAAGAAATGGCAGTACATGTATCTCCCTTAATACTGAATACTTTTGTGGTGTGTTTTTTGGAACATATTCCTTATATGTATATGCACTTATCCACTATGTTAGAATGTAAAAAATGCAAATGGTTTCTGTCAGAATGCAACATGTCTTGCTCACTGTTGACAACAGTGAGGAGCCACAAATGACAATATCTCCATCAATACTGGTTATTTCTGTGGCGCTTTTTTTGGTATACCCTTATTAGGCATATAACAGGGTATTTGGAATGTTAGAATGCAAATAGTATGCACAAATCATGCACAAATAAAATTGGTGTGCTCACTGTCTGTCACAATGAGCAGCCATATCTCCACCAAAACAAGATCTTTCTGTGGCGCTTTTTTGGACTTTGATTTCTTATGATAACAGAGTGTCATTCAGGGTGTCTGGAAGCAGATTGCCCTGCCAATTAATGTGTAACTTTTAATTTCATGATAAGAGTCTGAACTTCAGATTGAGTGGCTGACAAGTTCACATATCAGGATAAATGGGACATTTCACTTGATCTTGCCTAGGGATCCTCTATTGAGACCTTCCTAATGTTTATCTTTGCTAGGTATGATCCCAAATCCAAAAAAGCGCCACAGGAAGATCTTGTTTTGGTGGAGATATGACTGCTCATTGTGGCAGACAGTGAGCACACCAATTTTATTTGTGGCATGATTGGTGCATACTATTTGCATTCTAACATTCAAACACCTTCCTATATACCTAATAAGGGTATACCAAAAAAAGCGCCACAGAAATAACCAGTATTGATGGAGATATTGTCATTTCGCATTTTTTACATTCTAACATAGTGGATAAGTGCATATACATATAAGGAATATGTTCCAAAAAATGTGCCACAAAAGTATTCAGTATTAAGGGAGATACTGCCATTTCTTGCTGCTCATCACCACTGACAGTGAGCAGATATTTCCCAAAATGGCAAGGCTGAAGGGCACTATTTCTATTTTAGGAAATGTGCCACTGGACCCTAAAGCACACATTATTGTGTTTTGCACATGACGTTGTGGTCACATAGTCACACATATGTTTTCTGCATCCAGGCTTTGAAAAATTATAACAAATCAACCACTTATCCATTCACTTCACCGTTGTATTTCTGAGATGTTAGGGTTATTAGCTAGGTGTTGGTCAAGTTTTTAGGCTGAAAAACTTAGTTTGGATAATACGTGTATGCTGGCAGTGTTATAAATTTCAAATTGAAATTCCTACAAGTGTAAAAAGAGGCAGACGTTAGTGAATGGACTATAGAACCTCTACTTAGTAAGTCTGCAATATCTCAAGGGTGCACATGGCATTGAGAACCCATGAATGTGTGGCAATGAACAATTTTTATTTGAGCTATCTACAAGTAACTAGTGGTGGTAACTATGCTATACTACGAATTGATGACGTGTCATATGGGTCATGATATGGGTCATACAGGTCATAACAAAGAGGTAGTCCATGTTCCTAATTACTATCATTCAAATTCAACTTGCCAGCCTTGACGAGGCTGACATCGATCTCGGCATACCTCAAGATTAGATCTGCCATTCCTTTCCTTATTCCTAACCACCCAGAGAGTTTCTCGATGTTGATGCATGGACCTACAAGTTGGTCAATGGTGACAAAGCCCTCACCATCAAAAACTGCTGCATATCTGCTGAGATCCTGACCTCCTCAACAGGTGTGTTGATCACAGTAGCTAAGCCATTTTGTGTGATCAACGGATAATCAAGGTTGGCTGCTTCAACGTCTACAGGCTGTGGCCCGGCGTTTGTCTGCATAGCAAGCCAGTCACTGGTGGGAGGTACGGGCATTGAGTATGCTTGCATGGGGTATGGAAATGGTGCTGGTGGCAGTGAGCTGTAGTACAGGTGGTAGTAATTCATTCCCATCCCAATTGATGGAACATTGGAGGCTGGAGGCTGGAGTTTGGCAGGTGCCCTTGTGCATGGTCCATTTTGATGTGGATTAACCTCAGGCGGCATTTTGGATACATAATACTTGTCTGGGTGTTGTGTCTGCTGAATGCATGAGCGACAAATCTCTGAGATGCTGAGAAATAGGAATACGCACAGCCATGTTTGCCCACAAGTTCAAATTACTCTCGGTAACCGGGTAGCAAATCCCATGTTCGTCCTTCCAGAAAATGGCCTTCTTGTCAGGGTGACTGTGTGTCTTGCAGGAATGGAGTTCTATGATTGTTTCCCAGTTCTTACAGCACATAGCA
Organism: Amanita rubescens; assembly: GCA_015039365.1. Lineage (NCBI taxonomy): Eukaryota > Fungi > Basidiomycota > Agaricomycetes > Agaricales > Amanitaceae > Amanita > Amanita rubescens. The sequence continues at coordinate 48,559 of WION01000182.1, forward strand.
AAGTTGGTGTCAGGCACTCCACCGAGTGAAGGCTCTGAAGGCCCTGGAGACTTGGTGGAGTTTGGCAATCTCTTAGATTTCTGCCCAGAAGTGTTCTATCAATGTGCAATCAAATTAGTAACAAATGTATGCCAAAATCCACATTCCTCACCTTTCCAGCAATTCCGCCCATCTGGGAAGCTTTGGGGGCATGCTTATTGAATAGATTGACAACTACCTTCTTCGCATTGCCTCACCGCAGCCTTATAAAATTGAGCAACATGTCCAATTGTCATTGAGATGTAAGATTGGCAGGCAAAGCACCTTTTTGCTCAGTGCTGAGCTGGTATTGAATGCAAAGTTTTGATGAATGTACATTGAATGTTACGGATAGGAGTTCTTGCAATTCAGGCCATGGCATCAACGACTTTATGATTTCAGGAATACACGTGCCATTCACAGTGTCGTTGACTCAAATATTGATGTCAAAGATGGGGGGTCTCTATCAAGGATATGCATTAGAACTAGTAGTTGCTCATGATTGCTCAAACGTGACTCACCATCATTGTCGTTGTCATCAATATCATCAGCTGCCTTCTTTCGTGAAGCTTTGGACTTCTTTGAGACACATGTGGACTTTGGTTTAGTTTTCGCCTTCCGCACCACGGGCAAAAGATCATCAGAATCCATGTTGTCCTCAATTTCAACCGAATCACTGGTTCCTTCTCCATCATCTTCATCGATGCCAGCACCATCACTATTGATGATATGCTGAAACACAGTTTCAACAGGGGCCAGTCCGTTGTGCCTTCCAAGTCCTGATGCATCTGATGCATAACCTGAATGGAACTTGGAGTGGTGATATCTGTCGAGTGAGAACTGCGCCGTAACGGGATGACTGCAGCATGTACAGATGGCCTTGCTGCCACAGACTCTTGCTTCCAAGGACAACCTCTACCCCTTTTTGGAATGGAAAGGGAGTTGGGTGCATCTGGAACACCAGCAGATGGTGCAACAGGCTGGAAATCAGGTGTGGCAGGAGTAATAGACAAGGCAGCTAACTGCTGCTGCTGCTTCAGTTTTGCTGCCTCTGTACGCTTCTTAACTGCACCACATCTCATGTATGTGCCAGCATAAGCCTGAGGAATAGAATGGGGTGAGCCATTGGGTGTGTAGACAGCAAGGGAGATATAACATGGGTGCTGGTACTCACAGGAATGCTGCTCATAGATGACCCTAGCCTTGTACAGCGCTCAATTGGTGACATATTGAACTCTTGAATGCAAATGTGTAATCCTCATGCATTCGTGTCTTCCGAGCCTTTGACTGAATGTGCACAGCCAACAATAATTTCCGTGTATCAGGGTATCTAGAGAGTATCAAATTGCATAATCAATTGTGCAAGGGTGGTGCATCACTCACAATGGTTTTCAAGTGTCTTGAGGATGACAATAGCCATGGATGAATCACAATCGATCTCGGAGATCGATGAGAGGCAGTGATAATGTCACATCATTGTGACTATCTCACTTATCTGATCTCTGCATCATGACCGACCGGCTGTGTGCTACAGAACTGTGGCCCAGGGATCAATGTAAGTGACCAATCTATCCCTGTTGAATGTGTAAACTTGCCTGTACAATGTGTACAGGAGTGGTGCTCACCCAAAGAAATCTGCCCCTACCACCTTCCAACAATGTCCATATTCTCAAATTTTGCTGTGCCATCATTAGTGTTTAAAAGTCTGGTCTGGTCCAGTCTTTTGCATCATTTTTGGTGCAACTGGACCTGGACCGGTCTTTTTAATTTTGCTATTTCAGGCAACTGGACCAAAACTGGTATGGACTGGTTGCCAACAGTTGTGAGTGAAATGGCAACCAGTTCAGGACCAGTCTTTATTCGGACTGGTCCAGAACTGGTGGTTGTTACGAACTCATTAATCTCAACCTAAGTTGCAATAGCAACTTTAGTCACAATTACAAATCTAAGTCAAACATTGATTAAGATCACAAGTTCAATACTAAGTTAAGTCGTTAACTTAGTATCTGAGGACGATTGTGGTTGACGAGTAAAGAGTAAGGTTATATTGCCAGATGACAATAAACAGCTAAGTCGAACTTAGGGTTCGACTCTAAAGTACAGGTGGTCTTTATACTAGCAAGTACAATGAGACATACTAATTAGTGTATAAGCATAAGTATGAAAGTAAGTATAAGGACGGCATCATATGTGGAACAAAGAATGGTATCGATAAGTGAACGAGTTAGTCCATATGAATCAAGCATAAAGGGGATGACGAGTAAGGTAGGCATAAAGAAATAAACATGTCCGACATGTCATGTAAGCATAATGTGGGAGTCTGTACCATGTTGTAACACTAGCTCTCCCCTATGTTGTTGACTGCAACAACAGAACGTTCAGGTGTTCATGTTGTGCTCGGCATTGTCATTGTAGTTGTAGCCATAATCGCCATAGTCGTAGCAGGCATCATCATCAGCTCCATCGCACTGTCATCTGTTGACGCATCGCTGACACTGTGACATGTGATGCGCCTTCTTCTTTCCCTTCTTCTTCGGCTGGCGAGGGCGGCGGCGAGTGGTAGCTGAGGTAGTTCAAGGATGTCCTTGCATCTGAGTGGAAGGACCGGGTGTTGGATTGCGTTGGCGCATGGGAGTGCGTGTAGATATAGTAGGCAGAGGAGGAATTGCAATAGCAAGATGATGATCCTCAGAGGCATGCTTGCCTCGGCAGTGAATGCAGTGGTTGTAGCGGTGGGGGCGCTGGTTGGTGGCATTAGTCATACTGCAGGTCGTAGGTCATTGAGGAGGCGAAGGGTCATTTCGTCGAGTAGTGGGGACAGGAATATTCCAGACTCCATGGTGAATAACGGTGGTGGTGGGGGATGGTGCGGATCGATGAGGAGGAGGAGTCTTCTTATCTCGTTTTGGTTCTTCCATAATGGGATCGCTTGTTGTACGGATTCGGTGATGAAGATCGAGATCACTGATTGCATTATTGATCTGCAAAATGTGGTCGCTAGTGAGTTGATGCAGGGGAACTCCATCTGCAAATTCATTTGTAGTCCATTCTGTGTCTCCTTGGATACTGGACAGGAGGTCTCAGATCTTTCCGGTGAGGCACCAGATTTCTCTTGATTTACAATCTGTCTCCATAATGCATCTAGTTGCTCGGTGTCGGTCGGGAGTGGCTTCGGTAGCACGAAACCAATGGTTGATGAGGATGCAGTTATTTTTGTCTCGAGGCTGTATCTTTATTCCAAACCTTTGGTCCTTGATGCTTTCTATAGCAAGGATGATATAGTGCTCGATGTTGGCTGTGAGAAGTCATTGTAATAGATCTATCGCCAGTTGATCTAGATTTCCTCCTTTTGGGTGGACATCTTCCCAGTAGAGTGATGTAACATTCAAAAACATTTCGATTAAATCGGCACAATGGTAGTTGTACTGATCTTGGGCTTGACTGGCGAGGGTGGTGGCAGTTCGATAATCCATGAGAAGTTGCCAGACTTGGGCTATCCTTTCTTGGTCATAGTAATCAATCTGTAATCCAGCGGTCTCACAGATTAGACTGACTCGGTCTCTAACCTTGGTGTAAGTAGTAACTCCATGATAACTGAGATAGCGATTGGGGGTGGTTCATATGATGGAGCTAGCCATATCGCGGTGAGTCCCATCTGTACTGTGACCCTGGTCGTGGCTTCGAACAGGTTCATTATGAGATTGAGTCGGAGTGTGACCGGCAAGTACTGTCTCTCTATGTAGGGTAATGCCAATGTCTTCAGCGTTTCTAGGTGGGATTGGTTGGCTAGTGCAACTTTTTTCAATTCGTCCAGGTACAGCCAGAGCTTCTGATGTTCTGTCTTGGGTTTCCTGGGCTTCAGTGGGAGTGATTGGGATCGTCTGAGACGACATTTGATCAGGAAGATCTGTGGGAAACATCAATGAAGTTGTTCAGGGTCAACGTCTTCTTTGTCAGGTGTCGGTGGTATGAAGAACGAGTCAGAGTTGGTGGGAGTCAGAGGAAGTGGTGAGTTGGGCGTCAGTGGTCTCCCCAGCATAAAATTCGGACCAGGGGAAGTGTTGAACGGCATTGGTAGTGTCGTTTCCATTTTGCATAGTTATGTGGTGTGTGAATGATGTTTCAAAGTTTCCTTCATCTTTTATATTCTAGAAGGAGGTCTTCCATATGCGTCAAATTGTTTTCTGGTTCCCATGTGTTTTTGCTTATGTCATAGCCTTTCCACTTTACAAGGAATTGTAATTTTCCTCTGAACTTGTGGTGTGCAAGTAGCGCTTCTACTTCGTATTCTTGTTCTCCTTCGATCAGATTGGGAGGGGGCCTTGTTTCTGTTGTTCCATGAAAGGAAGTTTCTTTGAACGGTGTTAGTAAGGCGGCGTGGAATACGTTATGGATTTTCCATTGTCTTGGTAGCATGAGATGATATGTCACTGGTCCTAAGACTTCTTTGATGGAAAAGGGTCCTTCTCATTTAGGTGCGAGCTTTCTGCTCTGATAAGGAATCTTCAGGTTCCTGGACTCTAACCATACTTTGTCATTGACTTTGAACAGTTTAGTCTTTCTCAGTTGTTCTCTCCATCATCTTAGCGCATGCTAGATTGTGTGCGGTGAGTGCTTCTTCTCGTGCATGGAACAAAGAGTTGATGCGATTATCAGCAGTTGGTGTGTTCATCTTATTCGAGACAAGGGGAAGTGCAACCAGGGATGTTCCATACATCAATTGAAAGGGCGATTGTTTCAACGCTTCATGAGTGTGTGAATTGTGTGCGAATTGTGCTATTGGTATCATCTTGTTCCAAGTATCTGGTTCATAGGCACAGAATATTTGGAGATAAGCTTCTAATTTGGTGTTATATTGTTCCGTTTGTCCATCAGTTTGTGGATGGAATGTGGTACTCATTTTGTGTTTGATCTTTAATGAGTCCATTATGCCATTGAAGACATGTGATGCAAACTGTGGTCCTCGATCGGAGATCATGACGTCGGGTAAACCAAAGTTTTTGAATACATTCCGAATGTAGAGGTTGGCAGTTTCGTCGGCGGTGATAGTTTTATTACAAGGCATGAGAATTACTCCCTTTGTAAGTCCTTGATCATCCACGATAAAGATAGAATCAAAACTGTCACTTGTGGGTAAATCAGTTATGAAATCCATGGTTATTTGTTGAAAGGGTCAGTGTGCATGTGACTTGATTGGCATCAAGGGTGCGGTGGTAGGGTGAGTATTCGATTTCATTTGTTGACATGCAGTGCATCCGTCAATGAACTGTTTAACCATTTTAGACATCAATGGCCACCAGTAATATTCCTTTAATAGGGCAAGTGTTTTGAAGAAACCGGGGTGTCCGCTTGTTGGTGATTCATGAAAATCTCTAATAATATCTCGGCGAAGGTCGGCGTCAGGAGGGATAAAGGATTTCCCTTTGTACAGGATTAATTCATCATCAAGGGTCCAATCAGAAAGGGCTGTGCGTAAAGGTGGTGTTCCTTTTTCTTTTAGGCATTTCTTGATTGATTGAGCGAATTCGTCTTTGACAGTTATTTCTATTGCTCTGTCACGGAGATCTTCAGCAATCGTGCAAACAAAAAGTTCATTTGGGAGCACCGTTATTAACTCTTCTGGTTCGTCTTTTGTCATATGATCGGGTCGGCAGGATAAGGTGTCTGCTATTATTAGTTTTGCTCCGGGAACATGGGTTAACTTAATATTAAATTGAGATAACTCATTCCACCATCGTGCTTGGTGGTTTGTAAGACATTGTGGTTCTCGATAATAGAGTAGATTCTTATGGTCGCAATGGATAATGACAGGGTGTTCTGCTCCTTCAAGCAGGTATCTCCATTCGTTGTAAAGAGCGTAGTAGATGGTGAATAGTTCTCAGTCATAGATTTGCCATCGTGTTTCAGTCGGTGTCAAAGCATGGGATAGGTATCCGCATGGGTGTAAGTCACCATTGTCATCTTTCTGCATGAGAACTGCTCCTATGGCGCAGTCTGATGCGTCCGTTTGTAGAATAAAGGGTTTGTTAACATTGGGCATCATTAAAACAGGTGTGGATGTGAAGCGTTCTTTTAATAGATCAAATGCAACTTGGCATTCTGCGGTCCATGTCCATAATTTGTTTTTCTTCGTTAGGTCGTGCAAGGGTCGTGCAAGGTGGGTGAATCCGAAAATAAACCTTCAATAGTAATTTCTGAATCCTAGGAAGGATCTAACTTGTTTAACGGTAGTAGGGGTTGGCCAGTCCCTGATTCCGGCAAGTTTGATTGGGTCCATTTTTATTGTATTTTTGGATATGATGGTGCCTAGAAAATCAACTTCTTTGGCAGCGAATTTACACTTTTCAAGCTTGAGGTAAAGATTGTGTTTCTGTAATCGTTCAAGTACTTGTTTTGTTCAAATCTCGAGTTCTTCTTTAGTGCACAGATGTATTAGCATGTCATCCATGTAGACAACGAGCCATCCTTTTTCTGTAAGATCCCTCAAATAATCGTCCATCATGGCTTGAAATGTTGCTGGTGAATTTCGTAATCCAAAGAACATGACGTTAGGTTCAAATAAACCTCAATTGGTAATAAAGGTGGCTTTCCATCTGTCAGATTCCTTGATTTGAACGTTATTATATCCCCAACAAATATCCAATTTCGTAAAGTATTCCGAGTCTTTGAGTTTGATCATTAGATCGGAGATAAGGGGTAATGGATATGCGTTTGGTTTAGTATACTTGTTCAAATATCGATAATCTTGGCAGGGTCATAATTTTTGAGCTTCTTTCTTTTCTACAAAGAAGAAAGGTGATGCCTGCGGCAATTTTGATGGTCTGATGTAGCCTTTTTCGACGTGTTCTTTAATCCATTCATCCAGTGTGTTCTGCTGTTTCGGAGATAAGGGATAGATTTTTCCTCTTTTTGGTATGAAATCATTGCGAAGTTCTATCTGGTGATCCCAGGATCGGCTTTCTGGGAACTGTTCACTTGCTTTTTTCTCGAATACATCTTTCCATGCCAAGTATTCAGGAGGGAGCGTGTAAACCTCCTCTGTTTGATGGTACTTGTGTTCCATTTTTGAGCTGGTGTACGTATATTGTGCAATAGTTACTCGATCATATTTGTCTTCTGACCAGCTTCCTATGTCCTCAAATGTGCGTGTGTTCCATCCATGATCTGTCATCTGTGATCCTTTGTGTGACATCAAATATCCGATGACGAGATCTTCTTCCCATTCAGGCATAGCTATTCTGTCAATCCATTGACAGATGCTCCAAAGTGATGCCTTGATCTTGTCCTGTTCAGAGTCTCAGAACTCTAGAGTCTTTTCTTTCCAATTTACATCTGGGTTATGCTTCTCTAGCCAAGGGAGCCCCAGTATAATCATTTGTTTTCCTATTGCTGATACGTAAAACCATTCGGTCATGCATTTTCCGTTCATTTTGAAGGTGATTAGACATTGTTCATCAATCTCTCCTTCTTTGTTTATGGTGCCATCGACGTTATAAACTCTGATTGGTCGTGAAGTTTTTCGTTTTCTCCATTTATGTGCTATCCTTTTGTCAACAAATATCCCTTTGGCTCCGCAGTCGATAAGGGCGATGAGGTTTTCAGTGTTATTTTCAGTTTCAACTTTGATAGGGACAGATAATCTTCGTTTTGAAATAGATTGTACTGTTACATGAGATATATCGAGAGTTGAATCTGATAATTCTGGAACTTCATCCACTGTCATGAGTCCCACTGTTGAAAATCCTCAGTTTCATCAGCAAGGGATAGTAATAGATCATTCTTTTTGTCATGTGACATTCCTTTCATCAGCGCTTGGATGTTCTTGGTGTAATTCGGTTTAGACTCTTGGACTTTCTTCTTCCCAGTTTTCATCACCATCATTTGATGTGGCTTGAATGTGATGTCCGGGTGCGAATCTTCTTTTCTTTCCTCCTTTGAATTGGCTTTTCCCTTTCTTCTTCTTTTTCAGGTATTGCCCTGACATGTGTCCTTTGATTCCGCAGATGAAACATAAACTGTCTCTGATATAGTGTTCTCTTTCTTCTTTGGACATAGATCTGATCGCAAGTTCTAAATCTTCGTTGATGTCTTGTTCTAGATATTTGTGATCAATCTGCATTGCCCATGATTCATTGTTATGAGAGGATGATGAGTGACCATTTACAGATTGGGGTGGATATAGCATTCGGAGGTCCAGTCACAGGACCGTGACTGGACCAAATTGTGACCAGTCTTTTTTGTAACAGTGAATCTAAATAACTACAAAACCATTTAAAAACATCATCTGCACCAATCAATACCAACACCATCACCACCAATATCATCATCACCATCCACCTGTGGCCCACTTTTTCCTGCTCTGATTGTTTGTTGATGTAGTATGCAGGTGTTACAAACTCATTAATCTCAACCTGAGTTGCAATAGCAACTCTAGTCACAATCACAAGTCTAATGTCGATTGAGATGCAAGTTCAATACTAAGTTAATGACTTAACTTAGTATCTGAGGACAATTGTGGTTGATGAGTTAAAGAGTAAGATTTAGATTGCCAGATGACAATCAACAGCTAAGTTGAACTTAGGGTTCAACTCTAAGAGTACAGGTGGTAGTATATATACTTGTGAGCACAAGGAATGTATGTATTAGTGAACAACAATGAAGACAAGAGTAAGTACTATAAGGACAGCATCATATGTAAAACAAGGAAATGGTATAGTAAAGGAACGAGCTTGTCTGTATGAATTGAGCATAAGGGTGACAACGAGTAAGGTAGGCATAAAGAAAATTAACATGTCCGATGTGTCATGTATGCATAATGCAGGAGTCCATACTGTGTTGTAACAGCAGGAACCAGTTAAAATTGCTGCTAATCATCCTTTTCAGTATTTTCTCATAACCACCTAGTCACCTAGGCGTTCAATGTTCACATGCCTGTGTATTGAAGGCACACATGTAACTGAGTCACATCTTCATGGAAACTTAATCCATCAGGATTCCTACTCATTCCAGCCATTCCTATTGCATCCTACAGTATGTACGTAGACTGACATCACCAGTACTTTACACTCATGTGCAATTTCATGCTGCTTTCCAAATTTCAGGCAGGCATGCATGTTGTTTGGCAATGTTTATACTTGCAATAAAAACCTGAAAATTCATATGATCCAGGTCATATAGGACTTATTGTAAAACCAAATAATGCCAAGTACTTGAAATATTTGCAAAAGACCTTTTCAGATGTGAGTGTGAGGGAATTGTAAAGTTTGAAAATAATCTTGAAAATGTCCCATTTGATCAAGGACATGCAAGTGATGCCAAACTAAATAAGCTAAAATGTGAATGCAAAAAGTCTGTTTGTTGCCATGAGTCCATGTCACTGTGACCACCTGCAAAGTCAATTTAGGAGGGGTGTCTGGTGATGATCAAGTTTGGTCAGTTTTAGGAAGTTGGGGTTGCTGGTGGTTATGAGTGACTGGAAGTGCTGGAAGTCAGTTGCAGTGACTTGTGCAATGGTGAGTAGCATCAGAAAACATGCCAAAAATCTGACATCTGATGGTGTCTGATTCCTGATTGCCTGACTGGTGCTGGGACACTTGGAGGGTATGGGATGCAAAGCAGCAAATCCAAGGCCCATTCTTCCTGATCATCTTTGTTATGTGCATGGTGTTTCTACATGGAAATTGCTGCCATCTTAAAGTTGTGTTACAAAACATCACAGGGCTCAGCTCTTATATGTAAGATGGAGCCTCATTTCATTCAGCCTTGGAACTGGTTGTTTGATTGTCTGACAACAATCAGATGTCATCAGTTAATATCAGACAACAGACAACCAGTGTTCCAGCACAAGTCAGGCAATCAGACAATCAGATCAGGTTCAAAAGACAGGTGTTCAAAACAGTACTTTGCAAATATCTTGAGTTTGGCAGCATTTGGCACTGCAATTCTTGCACAGATGTGATCACATGATTTTTTGGTATTTTTTTTGATTTCTTTTGATTTTTTTCAAAGCTATGTTTGAAAATGTATTTTGCAAATATCTCATGTTTGACTTTATCTGGCATTATCATTGTTGCATATTCTGAATCACAAAAGCTAGGCACATCTTTTTTTGTCATAGTCACACATTACATAATGACACACCTCTATAAAAGGCAATTTTCAATTTTGTTATGTTTTATCTTATCTTATCTAGGCCATCATATTACTTAAGCTGCTATCTATCTATCTATCTAATCTTATCTCCACTGCCCCCCCTTTTTCCGAGGGGGTGCTGGGGGATATGTGCCAGATGCCCCCTCCTTATATACCTGTGGGCCTGCGCACAGACCAACTGGTCATGTCACATGACCACATAAACAGGAATGAAACAAGGAGTCCTTACACTCCTTGTGGACTCCTCATACAGGGAGTCCAGAGGAGTCCTGGGAGTCTACCAGGAGTAGAGATCTGCACGGGTAAACCCGCAGGTGTGGGCAGGTGGACCCGCACCCGCACCCATGGCCGGGTTATACCTGCCAAGGCATGGGTACACCCTCTCAACGGGTAAGCTTTTACGGGTTACGGGTATAAACCGGTGATGGGTTAACCCTCTATTCTTGGCACATAGTAGCTACTAGTAGTTGGTAACGACTCTAAATATCATCCCACCCCTCTGGCATGACTTCAGTTTGTTGAATGTCCTGCATGGCAGCCACGGCCTTGAGATCATCATTCTTGATCATCCCTAACAAACTCCAGTCTCTGAGGCAAGGATAGCGTGCTCAGTCTGAGCTGCCAAACAGTTTCGAGTGTGGGATATAAGATTACGGCCACGGCTGAAAAGTCGCTCAAAGTCAACGGACATAGCTATTCAATTCATTTATTAAAGTGGTTGTATAGAATAAGTCAATTTGAACTTACCAGGGACCGACAAATAATCCAGCGCCATACATGAGAGTCGTGGATAGACGGAACAGCATTTGTTCCACCATGCAATTGGGTCATCCACCTCTTCTATATTGGTTGCGAGATAGTTTCCAAGTTCATCGCGGAGGCGCGACATTTTGGGCTTGGTGAGCGATGGCAAATTATCGAATATGTTCACTTTTTCTTCCTGATGAGGCATAGAAAACTGAGCTCCTCTCTCATAGTACTAAATGGCAGTCTCACCTTCTGTTTAGATGCCTTACTATTCTCTTTCGCCTTGCCCTTTTCTTTGGCCTGCTTGTCGGCATTTGGAATGACGCAATCCGCATATGAGTACTCATAGGCTGAGCGCAAAAGTTCCCGCGCAGTCGCGATCCAATTCTCCAACCATTTAGCGTGCTTGAAGTATTCCAGTTTGTGTTGAGGGTGAAGCATTGCGGTTATTGAGTTAATTCTTGTGGAGGAATAGAGAATAAATTATAAGCACGTACTCATAGCAATTCTGTACAAGTCCGACATATCTAGTGTTTACAGGTCAGGTCACAATAACTGGAAAATAACTGTAACCTGACCTAACCGCTACCAGTTATAACCTGACCATCGGTCACAGTTATACCGGTCAGTGATCAGTTACAGTTACAGTTATGGCAAATGGCCCAATTGGTATAACTGGTCTATAACTGGTCATGACCAGTTATGATGACCAACTTGAAATGGGTTATTTGTTGTGAACTACACTGTCTATATTATCTTGAATTACCCTATGTCTTGAGCTCTAAAAGTGATACACCCATGAATTTAAAAAGAAATTTTGAAAAAGATGACTACATGACCACTATACCTCCCAATTCTCTACCTCACAATCTTCAGAGAAATAGCAAAATACTCTGCCAATAATGACACTGCAATTGGCAGAGCATTTTCTATTTTTATTTTGCAGATTATCATATACATGCCACCACCAAGTTCCAACCATCAGAAAAAATAGCAAAATACTCTGCCAATGACAACACTGCAATTAGTGGAGGATTTTCTATGTCTATTTGCAAATTATCCTATACATACATGCCACTAACCCTCAGAAAGAATAGCAAAATACTCCACTGGTGATGGGACTGAAATTGGTGGAGCATTTTCAATTTCTATTTGCAGATTTTTAACTGGTCATAACTGGTTATGCAAGGTTAACCTTGTTGAACTTATAATATACGATATACATACAGTATATAGTAAATATAAGTGATATCATTAGTTTACACTAACTAATGTAATAACGCTCAGTTACTTACTCGTCTCTCAACCAATCATAATTGTGGATGATTGAGTGTGAGATAATATATTGACATGAGAATATATTCGACATATTCTCATACTCATCTACCAATCATAATAGTGGATGATTGATGATGAGAACATATTCTGACATGAGAATATCCTAGAGATATTCTCATAAGATCATCCAATCATAATAGTGGAACTATTGATGATGTGAATATATGTTGACATGAGAATAGAAGACATATATACGTTATGGTTATCAACCTATCACATTGAAGATTGATAATGTGATGAGTCAGTCAATATAATTGATGAGTCAAGTGCTGCGCAAAGCTATGCATTGCTGTACAATAGCTGTGCATTGCTGTGGAATGACGCCTTATGAGTCAAATACCTTTGACTCATACTGATAAGACTCTTTGTACTTATTTGTAGTTTAGTAGTATATAAACTGTACTCTAGTAGCGTCAATCCTCATCCTATTATCCTCTCTACTGTCTACTGTTGAGCCCCAGCTCCAGTAAGCTCTTAACAACTCCACACCACACTCGGTAAGTAGTACATTCCATGTACTAGACTGCGCTGCTCGCTAGGGACTTGTTACCCCTAGTTTCAACAAACCTGACCAGTTGTGACCGGTTACAACTGGTCAGGTTACAGTTACTAGGTTTAGGGGTCATTCAATAACCGGTTACAGTCACAGTTATTCAAAATTTGGGCAAATAACCTAACCTGACCTGACCTGTAAACACTAGACATATCCATCTTACTGTAATATCAGTTGAGCATCTTTTTAGTGAGGCCGATTGCGGCGCAGATAGCTGGATCCAATCTTCTCTCATTTAACAATCCTGTGGTGAATATCTCGTCAATGTAATCCATAGCGGGGATTACCATCACGAGATTAGGCTTCGATTGAGAGAAGTAAAGCATTGCCTCTTTCAGGACCTGTACGCATGGAATGGGTTTTGGTGTGTGGGTAGGGCATGCGCAGGGCAAGGGTTCAGGCAATGGGACATGAGGCCGAGTGGGACCGTGGGTGAGAATAGCAGTGGATGTAGAGCAGAACGTCAGTCATTGCTTGTGACGTGGCAGAGTGTAGAGTCTCACCTGCAAAATGTCTTGCAACTGCTCCACAAGCTTCCAATCTGCTTCACTCAAGCCCAACTTGTCAATGCCTAGTCGTACCTTGTCCGTGATGGCGTCAATCCCCTCTCGGTATTCCAAGGCGAAGTGGAGCATATCATACGTTGAGTTCCACTGGGTTCGTACATCACGTGGCATGCATCTGACATCCAGACTGGCATCTTTTAATGCAGATTCCCATGCAGGAAGCAAGCTAGTGGGCGAGTTTATCATTTTGAAGCTCAGTTTACGAAGCTGATCAGGTCGAGTCAGACTTCACTATTGTGAACCACAGCACATTATCATACCTTTAGAAGAATCAATCATATAGGCCTTATTGAGGCCTCAACTTTGGCGCTGCTGAGCCGTCATCAGAATGAGCCCATCAACAATACTGTCCTCATCATCCAAACTATTTTCCTCCTCATCCTCGTCATTCTGGGGCCCATGCGTCACCATATCCGCAGCTATGGCAATACCCTGTGCTTCCATTTTATCGACTTCATCTTGATTAAAATGACTAGCATTGAATTGATTTATCAAGCATTTCACGACTAAATTAGTAACATGCAAGAAGCAGTGAGCACGTGCAGCTGAGCCATTGAACTCCAGTACGATTTCTTCAAGCTCATCGATCATAGTATCATTATTTGATGCGTTATCGCCAGTGATCGCCAGAATTTTGTCAGAGATACCAAAACTGTTGAGAACACGCGCAAACACCTGCGCAAGCACAATGCCAGTGTGATGCTGTAAGATGGACTCAGATGCTTGCCGTGGTGAGTTCAGTTCATAACTTACCTCTGCCACTTCTATCACGTCAAGAACCATTGCTAACGGCGATCCATTATGTTCAAAATGAACAATGATTGCGACAAACAAACGATGACTGGCCTCAGATGTCCAGGCATCGGTGGAGAAGCTCAGGGCACCTTCATATGCCTGCAGCATCTCGGCGATCCTCTTGCGGGTGCGTCTGAATACTAATCGAACATCGCATGACACGGTTGACGGATGGGGCAGGTAGAACTCTGGGCGACCTGTCTTCATAAGGGTTTTGAATCTGTGATCCGCGACAACTTCAAATGGGCGCAAGCTTTCGACAACCCACCGCACTATTTCAGCCCTGTTTCCGAATTAATCCAATCCTTTGGACACAATTCTACCACGACTTACTTAATTTCAAGCTTGGTCATTGGACACGAGGAATAGGTATGAGTAAGCTGGCCTTTTCCGAACGCAGCTGAAATAGATCCATTCGCTAGGTATCCTTTCACACCAGCATGAGCAGCGTCAATGCTAGTGATGGGAGGTTAAGTTATGTAACCGCAATTAACCGTAACTTAACTGAACCTAACTGCTCGACCAGTTAATTATCAGTTAAGGTTAGGCCCTTTCCCTAACCTTAACCAGACTGGTTATGACCAGTTAAATTGTGCAACCTTGTAGAGCTGGTCCTTAGCTTCATTTTGAGCCCTTATTCATGTAATTTGGCCCAGTGGTTCATGAGATATGAAGTATTTTGTGAAGGGATGTCAAAATTATTGTGTTTCTCATTAGCAATGTGGTCCATGACATGCAAAAAGCAATATACAATTAGTTTCTCATGTTCAATCTGCTAGCTATTTCCCTCACCACACTCAGAAACATAGTTCTCTGGGATGCTGATGAGGAGCAATGTTTTGCATGGCTGTTGTGAGGCTCTAATTTGTATGCAATTTTCATTATGTTTATTCCGAGGCCGAACGAAGTGAAGGACTCGGTCTTATACCGTTTTTGTGATGGCCCAAATCGCGTTTTTTTCCTTTTTTGGATAAGGTTTAAACGCCGGTAAGTCCCGAAATGCTAGCTGTCCGGTCTTTTAACCAACTTAAACTCATTCAGTGAATTTTTAACAAGTAATGTTTTTTATTAGTCTATGCATGGTGATATCTCTTTCTCAATTTGTCATTTTCAGCAAACGTCCTCTGACAAAATGCTAACTTGGTACGTCGGAGTTCGAACCTATTAGTCATTCTTTGATTACACGACTCTACTGCCACTAAACCTGAACCGCTCGACGACGACTATCTATTCCAGATGCAAGACAGTATACTGGAATTTTACCATACATACGCCGCTCAACTATCTGTTCCAGAAGCAAAGACAGGATACTGGAATTTTACCATACATACGTTGGTACGGAGTCAAAGAATGCGAGGCTCGCTGCGGATATAGTAGTCGCACTCAATCATCCGACCCTGTTGAAGGCATATTTGAGAATGCTAAAGGTATGTGGTTTTGTGTCGAGTATGGGATGGCGATCTGAAAGTGGTGGCGCAGGATGCAGGTTAACGACATTTGATTTCGCTTTACACTGGTGAGAATGCCGTCGAGCGTCATGCGCTCTTGGCCCTAGCACCCTCCCATTCGTATCCTCAGTCCCTGCTGAGCTCCCAACGCTCGCATTCACATTCGTAGCACGGGACTGGGAGTAGCGGAAGTGTCACCGTAGAGGGGGAACAGGGAACTTGTAGACGAGTGACGAAAGCACTGATAGGCGTTGAGGGGGTTCCTTGTGGCTGTAAGAGGTGTTGGTGAGCGGGATTGGGGACGGTGTGGTATACAGTGGTTGCAGATGGGCAAGGCGGCGAGGCAGGCGATGGCCAACCAACGTTGTCGAGTCGATTCTGATGATCATGAAGTGACTTATCCTTGCCACCTAGTTCCAGGAAATGTCACAGAGATTAAGTAAATGAGACATGGAAGACGTTGTCGCCGAGCGGATGGTTGGTAGATGCGAACGTCGCTAAATAGATTCTAAGTATTTTATCCTTGCCAAGGCCTCTCGATGTATGCTACGTACATGTAGAATAAGGAAATGAGACATGGAATGCCTTAACGTTGAGCGGTCCGCTGGGATGGAGCAAAAAGGCTGATCTCAGGCTATAACTCTGTTTCGCTTCTTCTACTTTCTATTGGTCGCAGTTGGTAGCTAGTATGGATATACCAATCAAACATCTTTATTTTATCTCTTGACAACGACACCTAACTGTTTCGTCAGTTATGCTCTTCAACACCCTCTTCACTCGTTCTCTCATTCATCTCATTTTCTGCGTCTTCGATCACCATTTCGCTCATCTTTAAACGAATGCTTGCACGTTCTTCGTCGTCATATCCAGTCCTTCTTTTCACGACGCACATATTACCTGTCGGCTTCAAGTTCATAAGCAGTTTAGATGCTGCTTTTGATGCGAATGCTTTCTGCGATTAATAATTAACTTAAACATCTTTATCCCATAGTGATGTACGCTTTTACCTGAGAGAACAAGCTGTCAAGCATTGTCATACTTCTTAAGATAGATACCATCTTATACTCATTCCCGAACACCGGTACTAACGTAAACGTCATTTGAACTTCAACAATATCGCCAATTTGAAATCGAACTGGCGATATTTTCATATATCTATGTCAAAGACTAATTAGTTACTTGTTTGGCCCGCATGATATTTCGACTCACTTTTTTTCCCCGTCATCCAAAATGGTTCTCTCGAAATATTCAACTATATTGTTGTCGCTGTGGATATAACTTGAGTTTTCAAAGCTTGTTAGAATTCCATATGGATCGATTTCGCTTGAAAATGTTATATGCTTTTCGGTCAGACCACAATCTTTAATTGAGGTAAAGTAACGATTTGATGATTCGATGCTCGTGAATTCACCATAAGCATCAATGCATGAACACGGCTTGAGTTTGTCGCGCGGCACATGTCGACTGAATAGGGAATATACATCTAGAATCCCGCTTAATGCCGCATCGAACGTTGGAGTACCAAGCCCTGTCAGTGATACGCCTTGACGAAGATACTTCGCTTTATTTGCATTTCTTTCTCTGTTTATTAGCATTAGCACGTAATAGTGACACCTCAACTTACATTGCTTGATTCCTGAATGGAGGTAGATCATGACGCCAAATGATGCCTTGCACGTGTGCAACAACCTCATTCATATGGTTCATAGCAGAATCCTGATCTTTAGAGATTTTCTCTGAGAAGACAAGCTGCTTGATTGATTTCATTTGTACGACATTGAACGCATCGGGCCAGTCAGAAGCCTGCAAAACAAGTTCGACTCCAATGATCCACTAGTGTCTTCTGCAAGGAACCTACGAACCTTTGTGCAGCGCGATAACTGTATCCCCGACACAATATTGACTCTCCTCTCTTCTGCAAGGGATTCTAGTTGTTTTGCTGTTGGGTCATAGCACATTAAGCAGTTATTTATACAATTGGTAGACTCAAACTGAAATCTACCTGCAGCCTCCAGGTCATGGTTGCCGTTCATGTCTGCGATTGGATGCGAATAAGTGATGCGTTCACTTCGCTTTTCAGCTCATACTTTACTATATATGACCACCAGTGATCCGTCGTAATCCCTGATCATCCCATACTGACGCCTAGCAACTTCAGCAAAGCCAGGCGGGTTGGCGAATTCAGGCACTGCATCCGAACACCGGATATTTTCTTGGAGGGTTCTAGAACGCTCCGGCAAAAATGTGGATTAATTGCGCCATGGTAGCGTGTGCCAGCATAGCCATATCAGTGTTGGAAGACATATTAACCCGACAGGCGCTGCATCAAACGGAGCTCCGAAGCTCACGGTAGTATCCCGATCCTTAGTGATTTGCCATCATGTGATGCGCCAACAGTCCCATCACTGCAATTCTATGACATCATTCTATTTGCATCCGTATTCTAAATATCACATACAACGTCGTGTATCTGGAAGGCTTCGGCAAGAATGTGGATTAATTGCGCAATGGTAGCGTGTGCCAGCATAGCGATATCAGTGTTGGAAGACGATTTAACCCGACGGGCGCTGGATCAAACGGAGCTCCGAAGCCTACAGTATCCCGATGCTTAATGATTTACCATCATGTGATGCGCCAACAGTCCCATCACTGCAATTCTATGACATCATTCTATTTGCCTCTAAATCTCACATACGACGTCGTGTATCCATGCAATTCTAAATGCTGTCTCCTCACGTTTGCCAGTGGCACTACATGAAACGCAGCTCCGAACCCTACAATATTCCGATGCTCAATTAATTTCCCTCATGTGATGCGCTCCTCCTATTCGATCATTCAGAACTCCACCATACGTTCAACTTCCGGTTTCCATGCCATTCCAGATTACCCGTTTCTTGTCGGCCTTCGTCCTCCTAATCGCCAGAAAGATATGGCTTGCGATCGGTGCGCTTTATCATGCAGACGAGGCGTTGACTTTCTTTGGCGCCTTCTATCCCTCATTCACTGCTTCATCTCTTTCCATATCTCTAAAGTGCTTCCCTCTCGATGGCCCCATCCAAAAGAAAGCGAATTAACACCAAACGTACCAAATTGCAGCCAGTTGTTACAGATTCGTATGTGATGCAGTCATCTTGTTCGCTTACATTGTACCCTATGCCACCAGTGAACTACCAGCGTCGCAAGAGAACCATGATGTCCAAGATAAGCTGTCACAGAAAGACAGCGAGATATCGGATGATCAACAGCCGTAAGTTCTTGATTATCGGTCTTTTCTTTTATGACATTGTTCCTCAGTCTTTTGGAAACTGGCCCGATCTCAAAGAAGCAGAAGAAACTCGTTTCGAGCGATGATGATAGCGACGTTCCGCTTAAATGCACTTCCAGAGTCGAAGACATATCTGACCACGGCGAACATGAAACATCAGAGAGAGACGAAGATCCCGTTGCAAAAGTCAAGAAACCAAAAGTTTTTAATCTTCGCAGGTATGTCTTCATTCATTTTCATGAAGCGCATGGTAGACTTTAGCGAATCTAGTGATTCTGCCCTTGCCGATCAGACGGCACGATCGTCGAAAGGCAAGCCGGGCTTCATTCCTCAATCATCTACCTTGGAAAAATCCTCCAAATTGTTAGTTTTCACTTTAGCGATTACTCATGATTGTATACTAGAATTTCAACTCAGATTTTTTGATTCGGATCTTGACAACTCAAATGACAGCGACAACGATTCGGATGGGCTGCACAGCGCGCATTCACTTGAAATACGAACTCCGTCAAAGGTTTTGTCTAAAGATCAGGGCGCTAAGGAAACGGCACCAATATATTTAGATTCTTTTCCAGAAATCACAGACTCTGGCATCAAACGAAATAAAGATATTCAGAATAACCCTATGATATTAGATGAAGACGCGATCGATCCCCTCTTGCGTGAAGATCATAAATCGCTGCCAGCACTTAGGCAAGTTATGCTGTTACGACCATACTACATCATTGACATCATGATTCACAGGAATACATCGGTAATACAATTCGTTCGCTATGGTCAAGCACAACCTGAGCCTGCATCAAATGTTGCCCTGGGATATGAAAACGTTATCATGAACATGGCCTCCGGACCTAAGGGTAAACAGTACGTTTATTAACACTTCTTGTCAATTTTCTGTTAACTATATCGCCCAATAGGCAATTGGCTGCGGCTGTCAAATTTACTTACACCCTGCCTTTTGTTAATCCTTCTCGAGCATCACCCGCGCTGGTCACATATGACGCTGGCAAAATCTGCTTTAAGGGCGAAAACAGCAAACATGGAAGGAACGTGGTGTTCATTACAACAGGACTTATCGTTGATTCCCAATTGAAAACTCCGGGAGATAGTACAATTAATCCCGGACATAAGGTGATGCCATATTGCTCAATGTACTGATACTTTGATTCAATGTCGCTATTCGTTAGATCCGTCAGGTTCTGTTACTTCCATTTGCGGGAGAAGTCCAACGACTTCTCGCTTACATAGGAACGGTGTTTGAGACGGAGGAATATGTATGCTTGTTAGAGTCAGGCACTTTGATTCTTACTACGCGAAGAGAAGGGGCAGGTGGAGATTATAATAACGGAAATTATGCGACATCCTGTGCGCTGTTGTTTCTTTTCTTTGGTGTTCATTGATCTTGCTAACCCATAGATAATTTTGAAGCTTCCAGCTCTCCCGTTCGCCCACGAGTACCCGCAGGCCTTCTTACATCTTCTCCTGTTAAACTTGGAACATCTCCGAATCCGAACAAGGGCAAAACAACACATTTTTCTCCGTCCCTCGGTTTCAAGGACACTGGTATGTGAAATTTTGATAGAGTTCATGTAACCTCAAACGTTCTTGTTTCAAGTTCCCATTTACGATGCCCGTGGCAACCAAAACTTTATGTTTGACCAAGACAGTTGGAAGTGCATCAATGATCTACCAATATATAATAGCGGTAAGACCGACATACCCCCTTGTAAGTATATTGCAACCGTTGGGTATACGGTTGGCAGTTGGAAGACGAGAGCTGCCCCAGACGATGACACGATGAGAAACTGTGCAAGTCTAAACATACAGTTTGTAATCATACTGGGAAAGATCGATATGAAAGACCTTTCTTGATATGATACGTTCAAATGTTATGTACATTTTTGAATGAAATAACTGTACGCGTCTTAATTGCTACTACGCTTTCCACCTCCAGCTGCTACAATATTTTAAATGCAATCTATGACATGGTCCACTTTCACGAGCGGGTTGTCCGATTCAAGAGATGGGAGGGTACCTTTAGTTGAAGTTGGCGGTAAACGCTGGGAAGAATGAGACATTGAAAGGAGACAGGAAAAGTAACGAACCTCAAAAGCCTTATCCACAGACTGTTCGCAACAACGACCGTAACGCGGCTCAATAATGCTACGAATGTGAACGCGACCATGGTGAGCGCAGCAGGGACTGAGGAAGCGAGTGGGAGGACAAGACAAGGCACAGCGCAAACCGCTCAACGGCGTAATCTCCCAATGCCGCAGCGTATAACGCAATCAAATGCCGTTCACCTGCATCCTGCACCACTACTTTCAGATCAGCTTCCCATACTCAACCCAAAAACACGTACCTCTAGCACTCTCAAATATGTCTCAACACGGTCGGATGATCTTTGCCCCCAACCGTCATTTGCCCCTTTCCTTTCATCCGTTTTCTAGCACTTTCTTCCGCGCATATGACACGGATCGAGATCGTCACTGTATAAGACACCATAAGTGAGTAGCGTTTTCCTATTCGAAATTTACAGCTGAGACGCACGGTGGTCTGTATTTATGTAGGGTTAGGGTTAGCTGAGGGCAGGCTCAACACACATGTGCTGTACGCTTGCCGTTCCCGACAAGGAAGCATATGCTGCCGTAGTTCGTCACTGTATAAGACACCATAAGTGAGTATCGTTTTACAATTTGAAATTAACAGCGAAGACGCACAGTCGTCAGTATTCAAAGTTTGCTGGCACGTAGGGTTAGGGTTAGCTGAGAGCAGGATCAGCACACTCGTACTGTTCATCAAGATAAGGTGCTAGCAGTTCTTGAAGATCTAAACCTTTCAAAGTTCTCAACAGGTAAGACAAATGAAGAGGAGAACATACTAGTACAAAGGTAACATGCACACGTTTAAAATCTATAAATTTGTTAGTTGCTATGAAAGTGATCATAGATCACTCTCAATCCGTTCAATCGCTTAACGCGTCGCCCGGGGTCCCGACTCTACACGTATGACCGAACGCGTTCACTAAAACCGCATCCGTACGTAAGAGGGAGACAGAGACACTCAAGCATTCATCAGCAGATGTTTGTGCATTGTATTACGTAAGTCCGAACTCACCTCGTCTCTCCCACATGACAGGTCCCTCTTCAGTATGTTTCACGGTGCTAATACATTCACGCTAGTTGATCCACTTTATGCTAGATTTCTGTGTCTTCTGGCAGAAGTCGGTCAGCAATAGGACAGGCAAATCGAAACAAAACATCTAAGCTAAGGTTCAAAAGGAATAAAAAAGCGAAAGCTGCGATTGAATTGGCCAAACGTGCGCTTGATCTGGAAGAAAAATTGACCCTCATGCGGGCTAAAGCTCCCTCCAGACGGAGACGTTCAGGTATGTTTTCATGTTTCAACACCATTTTTCCACCTACCACTTTTACGTACAGATCGACCCAGGGGCCGCCGTACCACGGATGCTAAGAATCGCCGTTATCTTCGTCGGAGCTCTATGCGTTACGGAGCTAAATTTAATGCGGAATATCGAACCAGTATGTTCAAATTAGTATCCATTTAACGACAGACATTTACTGTGCCGTAGTCCATCATACTTGCACGTCAGTTCCAGGCGACTTCATTATCAGGAAGTCTAAAGATGAAGTTCGGGAAACGATCCAGATGACTTATCGAAAAACTCGATATGTCTACCGCAGCGGAAACGTTGAAGTCAAATGTCCCTTATCCGCCAAAACCATATTATTCCGAAGGGGCCGACTTAGTCTTGTCGCCAGAGTATCACTCTCCACCCTACGATTTTGTTTTCCCGATTTTCTCTTCAAAAAATTTGGGAATGTAATATCTCAAGGCCAGATGCGACGACTTATTAAAAATTGGCAGTGCTTTGTCGACACTGGCGTTAAACCAAAGGGAAAAAGGCATGATATGCGCTCAACAAAGCCGGCTTTTCATCTCGGTGTTTGGAGACGTTACCAGAAGATACCTCATATAACAGAAGATAGCAATTCTGAAATTGACAATGTTCGGGAAGCATCTGATGCATTCCTAACGGCACTACGCAATATTGTGGCATCTAAGATCTCCACTTACACCGAAAATTACGCGCCAAGGATTTGGAAAGAACAAAAAAAGTGAGTAATGTTTTCAAGTTTGACGCCTTATTAATTTAGACGTTTTTAAGCATTTCTTCATTTCTTTTGACGCTCGAACATATTGCTTGTAGAACAGCATTAGATTTCGAATCCGCTTTCACGACGGTCGCCGTCATGGAGGGCAGTTCGGACAGGGTTCATGTAGATGCCAACGACCATGGCATATCATGGATTCTGCCTTTGGGAGATTGGGAAGGAGGGCGTTTGGTCATACCTCAGTTGAAAATGGAGGTTGAGGTCCACGCAGGACAACTGGTAGGTTTCAGTGCAAATATTCTTGCTCACTATTGCACTCCGGTCACAAAGGGATGAAGGATTATTATAACCATGTTCACATGCCATAACGTTTTCTTGGATTCTGTAATGTTTTATAGATTATGAACATCATAAACTATATGAGTACTTTTATGCCTTTGCTCGTTTAGCCTGGATACTTTCTTAGGCCTTACCTCCTTATGCCCGCCTGCGCGGCACAACAAGGGTGAATATCAACCATATTCTAGTGTCGTAAATTCTCAAGTCTCAAGTCGATACTCGACAAAGATAACCACGCTTAACGTCGATAACACGAGCGATCGTCTACCTTTTACCGGTTTGATATGCTCCCTTCCATAACCCCAGTTTTTTTGATTTACTACAGCGAGTATACCTTGTGCGCCGCATACTACACTGCTGGTGCCTATTATCAAACTGCTGGAGGGATATGCGTCGACATGTCAAACATGGATAAGATTTTAGAAATTCACGGTGTGTACTATACCTCTATTATGAACAATGAGTTAATTTCCGCAATCAGCTGAATACTCGGACCTGGTATGCCAGCTGGGTGCACGGTGGTTGGACGTTAATGTTACGGTGACAGAAAATGGTCCGTCGAGTACCACCGATTCTTCGCAGATGTGAAACTCAACAATGGGAGCACAGGAATACCTATTTTCTTCTCCTACTACAACACGTACAACTCACTATACCTAAATCTCAGATTGACCCCACACCCAGCATCGGAGGAATGCTCAGCACCTGATCTTCGGGCAGTACGCTGCCCTCCGTTCTCCTGCACAAAAACAACCAAAGCTGAATGGTTCCTCAACGGAACAACAGACGTAGCAGATCCCCATCGTTCGTAAAGCAACAGAAGTCGTCAGTCAAGTGATGAACTGCAGTCTGGGAATCCGTACGTCACCTTCTCTCACTTTCTCTCCCCATCTTAAGACTCTAACACCACGAAGCTCACCAGATTGTGTTGAACTTCTCAACGACAAATTCATGCACGCTACCAACCTTTGCGGCCAATCCAAAGACTGAAGTTATAGTCTCTTCTTCAAATTCCAAGATCCCAGCAAAGCTTATCTCTTCGACACCTCCCGGTATAAAAGTACGAAGGGACGGTTTTCACATTAGCAAAAGATGCAAAGGATGTTCGGGTCAAGATACAAGCGGTTCTTGATATAACGGTCTACTATTTGTCTATACATGCCTATGAATTCTTTATCACCATTCTTGGCACAAACCTTTCGGTTTTAGCGTACTTTGTAAGACTTATATGCCAAGAAATGTTATGCCCTTCAACAGAACACATATCTTTCTTCTCTCCCTCAAGAGATATCATCCAGCACCGATCATCGCCAAAACGGCGGGTCCTCATTTTCAATTCATCAGCAGCGCATTGAAAGTTTTCAGTACGAATCGCATGTACCATTATCCAGCCTCGCCTCTCATATTTCTTCAGCGCTTCCAATGACTTCTTGTTGAACACGCCGCAAACCAAAGTTTCCCGATCAATAAAGGTGCATACGGGATACAAAGAATATGCGCGCTGGTATGTGATCACGTTCATAACGCACGCTTAATATTTATTAGTCGATGATCTAACATTAAAAACGCTACTCACTGGAATGAAAGTCCAATATTGCACGAATAGGAGAAGCTTTCGTCGCCATCAATTGCACAACTTGGTTTGAACCTGGGTGTTTGAAGCTCTCCACCGATTCTATTTCTTCAAAACCGCGATACTCCAATTCGCCTTCGACAACAGATGCACTTGCTGCTGTCTTCTCCATCAAGCTATATCCAAATGCCACCATCTGCGTTTTCCACAAATCGATATATCTCGCTTCAAAGTAAAGGTCCAAATCGGCTTCGTGATAACGAGTTCTGTCGAAAAACTGCAATGCGGTAGAACCGCTAATAAGCGCGTTCGTTTCCTTCATCATTTGGACAAATACTTGGACCTGATTCTCGTTATCGACGAAAGGCATAATAACTCTTGATATGCGGAAGACGGACTTGCAATACTGTTCCTTTAAATCCTTCATTCTTTGCGAAGTCCGTTCAAGTGCCAAGATATCCTCAATCGGCAGGAGGTCAAATATTTTGTACCACAGCTCAACGCTCAATGAACTTGATTTGTGAGTGATAAAAATTAATACAGTTTAAAACGTGTTACTCACTGGCACATGTCGAAATGAAACATCAACATGCTGGGATGTTTACGATACAGGAACGGTAAGGAGCAATCGGATTTTTCAGCGACGGCTGTATTTATAGATTTTGACAATCTACGCGTTGCCACTGACATTCGATCATTAGAAATGCGAGTGCTATAAGATTATCCGACCAACACCTGTTGGCAGAAGGTCATTGCGCCTTGCCATATTCTTAATACGGTCATCACCGCTGCTTTACCTGCTGCGTCCATCAAATCTCAAAGAATTACATCACATACCGTGAGTTCCAGCGCATAACTCACCGTATATATCACGCTTAACATATTTGAAAGAAAAAGCTTATGTTGAATGCGCTATATTTTCCTGCTGACCGTTCGCGATCAAAAAGAATAGAAGTAGCCGCCTCAAGCTCTGGCCCACCGACAGAAGTTCATCATCTCGAACTTTCAAAATACTTCGAGGGAAGAGATCCGAATCTCTTCACAGTCACGAAGTACCCTGTTACATTACCAATTCCTCTCGACAACAACTTCGTTATATTTTTTGAAAGAGTAAGCAACAAGTTTGCCGTATTAAACGTTGTTTCTTACTCTCTCGCAAGGAGAACCTACTGGTTAACTCAAATATTATGAAGTTGTCAAAAGGACACTGTCTATGTTTCGGAAACATATTAGTCCTGAAACGCCATGCGACAACGGGTAGATTTCTTTCTGTAACCGTATCTGACCGCCGTTTGGTGGAGCGCATTGTCTTAAGGTGCGACGCCCTCGTGTTACTGTTAAAACGGTTTCACTTATATTATTTAGTATAACACACGGACGAGACCTCATGTCTGGTTCCGTAGTGTGAAACATTGTTTAGTGTAGGGTATGCAGCTCAACAATGGTGGAGTTAGCGAGCTAAATACTTATCATATATCTTTGCATTGAGTACGTATGACAATGAAATCTGTCACATTAATACTGTCGAATTATGGAATCGTGCGCTGCAATTTCAACACATGTGTTGAGATGCAAAAGTTAGCCGTCAAACCAGCGAGGCCGAAGCGTACCCTCGGAGCTCCGACTCATCCGTCAATCCCTTGGCCAATTCGTCGACGCGTAAGAAATCATCAACGATCCATAATTTATATCCAACGGAAGCGTCATAAGCGGTTCGCGACGGAGCTGACACGCGAGACAGATTTGGTGATACGTTCAACACCAGTGTCGTGACCTTGAACTGCGTCCAACCTGGTATGGGAGAATCAAATCCACCGTCACCTTGAACCTCGTTCAAGCTGGCACGAGAGACTATCAACACGTTGCTCACCTTGAACTGCGGGAAGTGCGTTCCATAGGCTATCCATTTCCGTCAATCCCTTGCCACTTCCTTTACCCGACTGACGACTAGCGAAGATTCATACTCGCATCTAACGGGCGCCGGTTCCCTACTCAAAGCGCATAACGTCTTACATAGCACAGTTCGCCTCCGCTTTGAATTGTGAACTGCAGAATGTGTGTTCAACGCCTGCATTCGATTAACTTTCCTCAATTTATGATTTCAACAATGTGATTATGTGAACCCACTTGACAACCTGAACTGCGTCCAAGCTGGAACTAGTGTTGTGCACGGCCTGGCCCCAAGCCGTCGAGCCCCGGCTGCCGAGCCCTCGAAGCCAGAGCCGAGCCGAGCCCTACTGAACGGCTCTGAACGGCTCAGGGCTCGGCTTGCACTTGAAGAAGCCGTGAGCCGGGCCGCCCAGCCCCGGCTTTCCACCGCACATTGTCGTTCTTCATCGCGCCTTGTCAAAAGTATTGGTACGTACCAATTCAATGCCTGATTAGTAATGGTCGGGAAAACTTGGCCAAACCCGACCACGCCGCGTTGTAATTCACACGGTAATGATCACCTAGTGGCGACCACAAGACTGGAGAGGGAGAGTAGCTGCGTGCGGGCAGCTTTGGAGCGGGTAAGCCCATCATTCATGCGTCCTCGGCGTTCGCTACTAACTGTATTGTATAGAAGTGTTCGTTCTTGGGCGAGCCAACTCCGCGAAAGGCCATCATATGCCAGGGTTCTTCGTGAATGGTAACAAACATTTTTGACAGTACAAGAACCGCTATCTTGAGATGTATGGCAATAACTTGGCACCAGCCCCACGACGACGAACTGGCCAGTCTGCAACCCGCAAACTTGGGATACTAATCCATGAATTAT
This sequence comes from Amanita rubescens, assembly GCA_015039365.1. Lineage (NCBI taxonomy): Eukaryota > Fungi > Basidiomycota > Agaricomycetes > Agaricales > Amanitaceae > Amanita > Amanita rubescens. The sequence goes on from WION01000182.1 coordinate 76,247, forward strand.
CTGATGATGAAGACGATGCTGACTCATCACCGGCATCCCCTATTGTGCCTGAGGATCTACGTCGTGCACCATGGCAAAAAGATTTCAATGGATATTTGAACTTGAAGGATCAACTTGGCAATCTGACTATTACTGAGTGGTGGGGTGTACGTATTCCTCGCATTTTACCATTATGATTACAATCTGATTATGAAATAGTGGAATGCTACTCGGTATCCTGTCTGGGCATCTCTTGCGCGTGACATGCTCCCCATTATGGCGTCATCGGTTTCTAGTGAACGGGCATTCTCATCCGCAGGAATCACTATCACTAAGCGCCGAAATCGACTAAAACCAGACATTGTGGAGGCACTACAATTCCTGAAATGCCTCTACCACCATGATCTACTATTTCGTGAAGAGGCTAGCACTCAATTTGAGGTGGAGGAATTTGGGAATCCGAATACGGAGGATATCGTGGCAGAGAATGACAAAGGGTGGGATAGAATGGTTGAGGATCTTGCTGATGATGAGGGCTATGTAGACAGTGATGGAGAGGAAGTATTCGTACAAGAAGTAGGATTATGATACGACTAGTACATTTCTGTTTGCCAAGCCCTGGCCTAAAACCCAAGCCCCGGCTTCACCCAAGCCCCGGCCTGAGCCTGAGCCGGGCCTGAGCCAGCCGTGAGCCCTCTACTGGGGCCTGGCTTATATTTCTTACAAGCCGGAGCCGTCCCAAGCCGAGCCTGAGCCGGGGCTTTTGAGCCGAGCCGGGCCGTGCACATCACTAGCTGGAACGGGATACTGATTTGGTTATCAACGCCTTGGTCACCTTGAACTGCGGGATGTGCGTTCCATAGGATATCCGTTTCCGTCTATCCTTGCCAATTCCTTTATCCGACTGACGATCTTCGACGCTCTTTACCCGACTGACGACCGACAACAATCCTTAATCGCATCAAACAGGCGATAACGTGTAACATGGCATAGACTGTCATCACTCTGAATTGAGACCTGTGAAATGATGTTCGCTACAAGCCTGCAATCGCTTAACTTTCGTAATTTATGCCAGATTCAGCGATGATGAATAAGGAGTCAGCACAATCGTGTAAACGCTAAATTTAAATAGCTTACCAAGAGTATGTTCAGCCGTGTGAATATCCGGTTATAACTGAATTAGCCTGGACACTGCTTGACCACTGCACAGACTGATACACGAAGTTAACTGAAACATGTCGTTCAAAACGTTATTGGTGAATTTCTAACCGTCCATTTATATCGCTGGACTAAATTTGATATCTATTTAGCTTGTTCTGACTTTTTTCTCCCTGAATTATTGCCTGTATCGCAAATTGAGAATAGAGATCAATTGCAACGGTGAGATTCAATCTGTGCAAAGGGGTGCGACTGTCAGTAAAGAGCTGCTTAACATAGATATGAATGACCCGACGCTTTTATGTTCTGTCGCCAACATAAAGTGCATCCTGTACTGCGCCTCTTCACGTCATCAGCCAAACATTAAGCAGGTCGCACTGTATTCTGTGAGTAGCTTGTCAATGCATCTGTATCAGATTCTGATCATTAAGCAGGCGCTACGTCTGATGATGCGAGTTGCTGAAAGTGTTTGGCAAGACTTGGTATTAAAGCTCGAACGTATTTGCATGCAGGGTGAGAGAACAATTTGACAACGCGATATCATTGCGTTAATCATGCCACTTCCCTTTCATTCGCATCCATACTGAGTACTTCGCAATAGGGGTTACTATGGCACATGGTAAGTTTTAATATATTACAGTCATGACTGTCGTTCGCCTCATATGATTACCTTAGATTTGCATTGCAGCTCGATGTCAGACTGCCTTTACCTGCGTGTTCATTACATCCTTTCATCCTTATCTGTAAGTTCACATTGCAATTCTATATATCTTGGTATAGTAATGACAAATATATAAACAGCTTTTTAATGGATGTTGTGGTTATCATTGTAGTGTAGTACATATTCTTAGTGTAGTTGCCAAAAACAGGTTTATGACTGTCTTGCTCGATTTAATACGAGTATGGTTATATATTGTATCAGATGATATATGCATTTATTTATTGATTACATTGGTTGTGACCATTGTAATCTTATCAATAGTTTATGTACATGAACTTGTTGATTATTTTGAATTATCAGTGTCTAAAAACACCGAACATATTGGTGGCTATAAGATGACACCTATTCCTTATCAGACTTTGATGCCTTATCTGCCAGAAACAACACAATATCACTTAGCCAACTCTGATTGCACTTTTCAATATATTGAACACACCAAACATGTGAAAGATCAATATATTGATTCAAACTATGTGCAGATAATTGTACCACTGAATCTGCTTGTAAAGTTGATTCCTGTATCGGCTGTGAGGCAACTTGCCCAACTGCATGGCCTAAATGTAGGATCACGTGCAACATCTGCCATGCTTCAAAATCATTTCTTATTACATTCCTGTTCTGATTGTCATAAGTTTGTTACAATATTTGCAGTGATTAAAGCAAATAAAACATTGGAAGCTAAAAGCAAATCTTTTAGTAGCAATAAAAAAATAAGAGCTGTAGATGAGAGAATAAAAGCTAATGTTGATAAGTTCAAGCTAGAAATAAGAGACAAATCTAAGCGAGACAATCTTACAAATATTGAAAATAGAGAATATAAAAAGAAAGAATCTTTAAACATCAATTATAAGGTAGCTAAAAGTTCTACAACTGTTGTAGATGACACTAGTTATTCACTTGATGGAATAGAAAATTTGTCTTCAACATTTCCACCACCACCACTGACTAAAAGTCTTGCTCATCAAGTTATTCTTAGTGCATGCAATAAAATGACTAAAAAAAACATTGAAGAATCAGGTTGTGCTGTATGTGGGCAGCTAACAAGCGTTAAACAACTTTCCAGCTTAAAAAATGTTAAGAACCTTCTTCATGTTTTGAATGCTCCAGGAGTCACAAGACAAGAGAGACGAAATGTACATGATAAATTAAAAGATTATCCTGTAGTTATTGATCATTCTTGCAAACATGTATGTACCACATGTCGATCTGCTCTGCGCCAAGCAAAAATTCCTAAATATGCACTTGCAAGAGGGCTTTGGATTGGCAAAGTTCCAGATGAATTGTCTTCCTTAAGACTAGTTGAGCAAATGCTAGTTGCCAGGGTGAGACATTCTTGTTGCTCCATAAAAATTGCATCTGGAATGCGGAAAATGAAAGCAAATGCTATAGCCTTTCCTTCTCCTCTGCCAAAAGTATATGACATGCTACCCCCTCCAAAGGATGACATAGAAGAGGTTTTGGCTATCATGTTTACAGGACCTTGTAAACCATCTGTAGCTGATTTCAAGAGAACACCATTTCTGGTTCGTCGTAATCATGTAAAGAGAGCTCTGAACTGGCTCATTCTAAATCATGCAGATTATGCTGATGTGTGTTTATCTGAATCAAACCTAGATAGCTATCCTGAAGATATGCCTCCAGTTAGTGTAGAATTCAAACAGTTGTTCACCAATAAAACAGCTGAGGGTACAAGCATGCACGATATGGAGGAAGAGGATGGTACAGAGGAGGGTATGTGCTCCTTCACAGTTCATGGATTAACAGGAGAGCAACTTAAAATAATGTCATTGAATGAAGTCAAGGCTAAGGCCTTGCATCACTTAAACAATCAAGGCAAGATTCTTGCAGTTGGACATGGTGCCCAAGCTGAAAGCATCTGGAAGAACCCCCATCTATATCCTCAAATGTTTCCTTGGCTGTTTCCTTATGGATTAGGTGGTATAGGAAGTGTAGCAAGAATGTCTGATGCTGAACACAAAAGACGTCTACTTATGTATCATGATAAAAGATTTCAAATGGATCCCAACTTCCCTTTTGTGGCTTTTAGTCATGAACAAGTCAAAGCAGCTACAACTAATGGATTTTTGCTAGCTGAAAAGCGTATTTTTGATGACATATCAGGGAGACTTCTGAGTATCAATGCTGATGCTCTGAACTCAATCATTCAACGTCTATCAAAGGATGAATTTGTTGAACCTAACACTGAAGCAGAAAAGCAGTGTTTTCAACTGATTAGAGATTTAGATCATGTGTCTGGTAAAGTTAAAGGATCCAATACAAGCAAGAAGTGGATGAGAAATGAGATTTGGTCTCTGGTTGCTCACTGTGGTGCACCATTTTGGTATATCACATTATCTCCAGCAGATGTAAAACATCCTATTTGCATTTACTATGCTGGAAATGAGGAATTATTTGAGCCAATTAGGCTCCCTTATGATGAACGTTTAAGGCTTATTTGCAGCAATCCTGTGGCATGTGCAAGGTTTTTCCACTTTTTGGTATCCACATTTATATCTGATGTTCTTGGAGTTGGATCTACACATATGGGCTTGTATGGACAAACTAAAGCTTTTTATGGTACAGTTGAACAGCAAGGGAGATTGGCTCTGCATTTACATATGATGCTTTGGATCAAGGGAAACTTAACTCCACAGGAAATGCGAAGCCTCATTCTAGATCCAAACTCTGACTTCCAAGAAAAAATCATTGCATGGATTGAAAGTTGTCAAATTGGAGAATTTTTGACAGGGACAAAAGATGAAATATTACAAAGAGTGGAGCACCTTAGTAAATCAGATGACTATAAAGACCCTACTGAAACTTTGCCTGATGCCCCTCCCCCTATGTGCCCCACTGAATGTAATGAGTGCCAGAAATGTTCTGATGTTGAATCTTGGTGGAAAAATTTTGAACTTGTAGTGGATGATATTGTCAGCAAGTCAAACATTCATAACTGTGATAGAGGATTAAACAAGGATGGTTCAATTAACAAAAGGGTGGCATATGTGGGGTGTAGAGACAACAAATATGGAACGTGCAAAGCACGCTTTCCAAGACCTACTTTTGAAGTGACTGAAATTGATCCAGAGTCTGGAGCTCTGAACCTGAAAAAAGGGGAGCCTTGGATGAACTTCATTACCACATATTTGACATATATATTCAGGTGCAATACAGATGTAACAAGCATGTGGTCAGGAACTGCATTAAAGGCAGTTATTGTCTACGTTTCTGACTATATTACTAAAAGCAGCTTAAAAACACATGTTGTGTTTGAAGCTATAAAAAGCATTTTTGATAGGAATCAAGAGATTATTGGAAGTTCAATTTCAGAAAAGGAGAAAGCTCGTCAATTGCTGACAAAAATGGTAAACTTGCTATCAACCAAATCAGAAATGGGAGGACCAATGGTATGCATGTACCTGCTTGGCAATCCAGATCACTATACCTCACATAACTTTGTCCCTTTCTACTGGAAAACATTTGTTAATGAGGTGCATAGTGTGTGGGACTCTGAAGTGGCATCTACATTAAATAGTAAAGTTGCAATTTTAAAAGTCAAAAAGAGAATCATTGGTTTCTCACCTGTTTATGACTACATTTACAGGCCAGATGTATTAGAGAACATGTGTTTGTATGACTGGGTTAGAAGATGTGAACGAAAGCGTGTGTCTTCAAGTGCTTCAAAGAATAAGACAAGTCAGATAAATGATGCTTTTACTGAAGAAGATTGTGAAGATAGTGATCACTGTCAATCTGAGCGTGAAATAATTGATGAAGATGTTGAATATGAAAATAGTGAATATGAAAGTGATGAAAAGTCTAAGAAACTGCAAAATAATACATTCTATTTCAAGAAGTTGCATCCCTTGTTTGAAACACATGTAACTCATGTTAACCCTGACAAAGATAATATGGTGGTAAATTTTATAGGAGGCACATTACCAAGATGTGACCAGGGTAACAGAGAATACTATTGCATGACAATGCTGACTTTATTCAAACCATGGAGAACAGGAAAATCATTAAAAGACACCAAAAGTTCTTGGGATGATACCTTTATAAATCACAAGTTTACAGAAAGACAGTGTCAATTGATGAAAAACTTTAATATTAAATATGAGTGCCTTGATGCTCGGGATGACTATCGTGCTCAAATGAAGGCAGGGAAGGGAACAGCATTGTTCATGTTGGGTGAAAATATAGAAACTAATGAAGAAGAAATAACACTAGACTGTTATGCCGACGAAATTCAATTAAATGATGGCATTGACACCAATCAAAACATACTAGGCTCCAAAGAATTAAAGCTCCAAAAAGAAATGGCAGATATAAGGGCAGTGATGCGTCAAACTGGTTGGACAAATGAAATTTCTTCTCAGATTGAATCCAATACAATACAGCCAATCAATTCAGCAAACTTGAAAGCATCTGATTGGAAGGCAATTGTACAACTGGAAAAGCAAAGAGTGATTCAAGAGAGAAACAAACACTATCAGTCTGGTGCAGCAGAAGAAGGTGTCTCAAATGGTAAACCTAATGTAGTCAAAATCATTGACAAGTCATATTTGGAAAAAAAACATTACAATACCATTCATGAAGATTCTATCAACTCCTTATGTTCAGAGTTTAAGCTAAATCAAGAGCAGGAGCGTGCATTTAAAATAATTGCACATCATGTTGTAATGGAGAACTCAGGTCAACTGAAGATGTACATTGGGGGAATGGGAGGTACAGGAAAAACTCAAGTAATCAAAGCAGTTACATCTTTCTTTCTTGCAAGAAATGAAGCCCATCGGTTAATTGCAGTTGCTCCAACTGGCTCTGCAGCTGCACTGTTGTCAGGATCAACTTATCACTCAGTTTTGGGAATACATGATCTAAGTGAAAATGCATCTGAAAAGATGTTATCTCAGGTCCGCACACGGTTAGAAGGTGTTGATTATGTATTTTTGGATGAGGTATCAATGCTTTCATGCCATGAGTTATACAGGATCAGCACTCAGCTTGCAAGGGTAATGAATCGTCTAGATATGCCTTTTGGAGGTATAAATTTAATATTTACTGGTGACTTTGGACAACTGCCACCACCAATAGGTGGAGAAAATGTGTCACTATATAGTCGTAGCATAGGACAATATGGAACAACGCTGAGATCACAAGAAGAAGCAATTGGAAGAGCTGTTTGGCACCAAGTAACAACTGTTGTCATTCTGAGACAAAATATGAGACAACAACAAAATACAGAAGATGATGATAAGTATCGAACAGCATTGGAAAATATGAGACACAAGGATTGCACACCTGATGACATACAGTTCCTGAGATCAAGGATTACATCTCAGGTGCCAGGAAAACCCTCAATCTGTGATGAAAAGTTCAGAAATGTATCAATAATCACTGCAAGGAACATACAGAAAGATGAGATCAACAGGTTAGGATGTATAAAGTTTGCACAAGAAACTAATCAAACACTAACCATGTTCTATTCAGAAGACTCAGTAAGGGTCACAACTGATGAAAATACTCCAAGAAGAAAGAGAAATACTAAGAAATTGGCTGCTATCTCTAATGACATGCAACATATTATATGGAACCTTCCACATTCATCTGCTGATAAGCATGTACCAGGTAAATTATCACTCTGTATAGGGCTACCTGTCATCATTAAGTGCAATGCAGCAACTGAACTATGCATCACAAATGGTCAAGAGGCTATTGTTGTTGGTTGGCACTCAAGAACAGGGACTAAGGGGCAGTTAATTCTGGAGACACTATTTGTAAAGCTATTGAACCCTCCAAGAGACATCACATTAAGTAGTTTACCTCTAAATGTAGTTCCACTGACTCGTACTACAAATGCAATAACTTGCAAACTGCCTGATGATAGCAAAATCTGCTTGTCCAGATCTCAAGTAGAAGTTCTTCCAAACTTTGCCATGACTGACTTTGCATCGCAAGGGAAAACTCGCCCATATAATGTTGTTGATCTGTCAAACTGTAGATCACATCAGGCTTATTATACAGCACTTTCAAGGAGTGCAACTGCTGAAGGCACAATCATCCTGCAAAGCTTTGACACAAAAAAGATAACAGGCAGAGCTTCTAGAGCTTTGAGACAAGAGTTCAGAGACTTGGAGTTGCTAGATGAAATAACAAAGCTGGAACATGAGAGCAAGCTGCCAAGTAATGTATGTGGATATAGAAGGAATACTTTAATACATAGTTACAGAAAGTATAAAGGTATGTCTTATGTGCCTTCAGCTGTACATCGAGCAATTAGATGGAGCAAATCTGACCCTATGCTTGACCCAATAGAAGGTGATGTAGAATGGAGGATACTGAAGAAATCAAATAAAAGTGGTGCCAATCTTGGTTCTGTTGGTGACAGTAGCACCAATGTCATAAACTCTTTTATTCCTGCGAAAGGAAGTATCCCTTTAAAATCGAAAAAAAGAAATCTGAAAGAGTGTAACAGTTCCTTACAATCTAAAAAATCAAACCGAAAAGACTGTAACAATACTTTGGAGAAGAAGATTAAGAAAAAAGCAAAGATAACAACTCCAGACACAGAGACAGGTAAAGTGATATCTGTTTCATCACTAACACCTTCTGGATTTTATTGGACTGAAAACAGCTGTGCATATGATTCTGCTTTGACCATATTACATGCTATTTGGAGGAGTGACTGTATGAAATGGGATGATACATTTAGAAACATGAATGAGAGAATAATGGGTCCTCTTTTAAACAACTTCACAGCATCCAATATTGGACTGATATCATTGAATGCAAGCAGAGATAATTTGCGATTCAGATTAGAACAGTTATCTCCAATAAACTTTGCATGGGGACGCTACACTAGTATCACTAGGCTTTTGGAAATCCTACTTGAGACTCCAATAGATACTCTTCAAAGATCTATACATTGCTACAATGAACACTTAGTGGAAGATGTTCAGCTTCGCAACAATAGTTGTCTAATAGTTGCTGGTGCACAGGGAGAATTATCTACTGAATCTTGGATGACAAATTTCAGAGAAGACATAGTAGGGATATGCAATTTATGTCAAATAAACATATATAGAAAATTCAGATTTGCTTATGCACTTCCAATTGTAGCTTTGGATGTATCAGGTCATGAATTCCAGATTAATAGTAGATTCAATGTGACAATAGATCAGGAACATCATACATATATGTTGAGAGGAATAATTTACTTTTCAAATTACCATTTCACCTCTCGAATTGTATATGAAAATGGAATGACATGGTTCCATGATGGTATTACTACAGGTGATGAGCCAATATATGATGGTATGATAAATACAATACAAAATTTATACCACTGCAGAGGAAAGAATGCTTCCATTGCAATCTATACAAAAAACTAATCTTATAGAGGATAGTGTTCAAGAATGGAATGTTGACTTTAAATGTAAGTTACTCTTAATAGTTAATCATCATGTCAGAGTTGATATAATTAGATAAAAATAGCCTAAATAGGCCTCGGACTTGCCGTGCACTGCAGCGGCCCACATAACCAAGTCATTCTGTATTGGACAATATACTTCTGACTTAGGCTGTTGGCATTTGGGACTTGTTTCTGACTTATATTGATCAGTTATGAGCATCATAGACAACATTGCTAATGGGAAACCAATCATCTTGACATCACTCACAAAACACTTCATATCTCATGAACCACTGGTCCAAATTACATGAATAGGGGCTCAAAATGATCTATAAAGAAGGGAACGATGGGTGGGAACAGGCACGGGCTGACTCAGCTGACTAATCTTGACTAATCGCTGACAAATTATTTATGTAAGCATTACTTAAGCACATTTCGTGTGATCCCTTTGCTTGCCCTCCTCTTTCCCTCCCTCCCTCCACCAAATAATAATAATAAAATTCAGCAAAATCTATGTAAAATGTTAGATATCAATACAGTGCTTAAAACTCAAACTAAAATCTCAAATATGTCCCCCACCTATTACATCTAAGCTATTCTGTCCCCACACCTCACACAGGAACGTTGTGCATATAGCGCCCACACCCCGCAGCGCAGCAAAGGGGTGTAGTAACACAGTTCAACAACAGGCTAACAGAGCTAACATGCCCACACTTACTATCTGTCTAGGGGTGACCCTCAGCTGGCCGCAGGCCAGATGATTTATCAGTGAGGAGCCCCGCTAGGGGCGACCCTCAGCTGGCCACAGGCCAGATGACTTATCGGTGAGGAGCCCCGACAGGGGCGACCCCCCCTGCCCAAAGGGCAGGCGAGGCTTTAGCCTCGTGCTAATAACCTGCTCTACCAGATTACATAATTTTAATCAGTTATAACCGGTCCAGTTAAGGTTAAGGAAATTCTGGGTCATCAGTTAATTGATCAGTTACAGTTAATCAATTTTGGGGCAATTAACCGGACTTAACCTAACCTCACAACACTAGTCAATGCCCCTTGCTTTTGATATCTGTTTATAAATGTCCTTGCCCCAACACTTAGACGTGCGAACGTGTTTCAGCAAGTTGCTGGTTGACTTCGCATCTCCTTTATCAAGAAAACGCCAAACAGTTCGGCCACAGCCCCTTCCAAGACATTCAAAGATGTGGCTTCGGCGCCCGTCTACATATTCAATAGTGGGAGTACTACCAAAGAAGGCATACACCAGTGCGTTCCACTCATTTTTCAATCTTTCTGTCAGAACGTCAGCGGTATTAAATCCATCGTTCAGGGCTGGGGCTTACCCAATTCTGCCTCAGAATCATCAGGGTCATCATTCTCCAAGTCTGATGCCTCTGATGCCTCGGGCTCTTCATCATCAGGCACCAATTCAGCTACCTTTGAAGCAGGGGCCTCGTCATCTGAGGAGTTGATATCTATAGTAGCTGGTTCTTGAGCAGATGGACCAGACTACAAATGCAATCGGAGGTGAGATTAACTTTATTTCTAGTGTCAGTACATTCATACCTTTTTGTGTTTCTTCAAAGAACCTTCTTCATGGTCAGGCTCTTTTTCTTGAACAGTTGGTCCAGACTACAAACACAAATTAGTGGTATTCCCGTACTAAAGCCTGACATACCTTTTTAGCTTTCTTTGATTTATTTGATGATGAAGAACCTTCTTCACGGTCAACCGCTTTGCATTTAGACTGTTGAAGTCCTTCCTCGGCCTGTAGTAGGGCCTTTTTTTCAGTTGGTCTGCATTGGCGCTTCTCGCTGACGACGTCGCTCATTTTGTACTTCGTTACTAGTGTGGCCTTGTTTAGGAATACCAGAAATAGTCTGTGATCACTGATAGACTTTAATTAAACTTTGATTAAACTTTGATGGATATATACAGAACCAAGCCACCACACGTATGGCTCAGAAATAACTACCTGATATCTCCCAGGCCTACAATACCCGTACCCACAGGTTCACGGGTTCAATATCCAAGACCCGTACCCGTACCCGGTCATACCCTTACCCGTGACCTGTCACGGGTAACACATACCCGTGCTGATCTCTAACCGGGAGTCTACTGGGAGTCTTAGCTCACTCCCAGTACATTTTGGCTGGGGATGAGGTGTCTTCCAGGGAGGTGGGAGTCCCTCTGGAGTCCTGGGAATTCCCAGGAGTGAGCCAGGAGTCCTCAGGAGTCCACAAGGAACACATGGGGGAAGGTAAAGACCTCCGAGTTTGATTCCTTTGGTTCCCTTCGTTCCTTGGTGCTCACCTTCCGCTCGTTCACCTTCACCTTTGGCACTCTCTCTGCCTCCGAGGCACCCCCAGGACTGACCTCCAAAGCCCCTTTGGCCGAATGCAGTTCCGCATCGGCCTTCTTCTGATTGTTTCACCAGGCTCAACATCCCCGGCCTGCCAACTGGTGGGTGGAAAAAGGCAGTGGAGCAATGGCACTTTGGCAATCCCACCACGGGCTTGAAGCCGGAGCAGTATAAGGGGCACATGCGAAAGCAGGTGGGCACAAAGAGGAGGATGAGGGAACTCATCGCTATGGAGCTTGAAAGGCAAGCACCAACTTGCCCTTGAAGCCCAAGCTCGTTCGACTGACAACCCTTTCTATTATACCACCAGATATGGATCAGATGATGCTGCTTTTGTTGCAGCCTATCCCGAAGCAAAAAAGACAATCACGGCACTTGCAAACATGATCTGCAAACACAATGGACTGTGACGCAAGAGCCGGAATGGCACCCCAGAGGAGTGGGATAGCAAACGGCCTGACAGTGACCTGGAGGACATTGATGAGCCACTTACATAGTACCACAGCCACCGAAAATGCCTAGCACTAGCAATGCTAACCGGTAAGCTAATTGTGATTCCATGCCAGCGTGTCTGCCAATAATATTCCATTTCATATCATACTTTTCGTGAATCACTAGTCATAATATTTTACTACATCTCTTAATGCTTAACCATACATCCAACTTAGTAGTTACTGTGTTTAAGTTATGCTTGAGGTAGTAGTAGTAGTAGTTTGCAATGTCAAATGCGACCAAATCTTGCCAGTGTTGAGGAGTGCGTCCGTCAAAGTTTGCATGGTGAACCCCCAGGCCCAGGTACGGGTGTCACAGACATTGACATGGCAGCCCTGGTAGTGTGCTTGGAGACCATCTCTACCAGATATGTCAGATATGATTCCTGTTGCCAAGAGAAGTCCTTCTGATTCACAGCACATTTGAAGCATGTCATGGTTTTGCCATCGACATTTGGCTCTCAATCAGGATAGGTGTCGCAGACATCAATGCAGCAGCCCTGGTAGCGTGCTTGGAGACCGTCTCTACCAAATATGTCAGGTACAATTCCTGTTGCTGAGAGAAGTCCTTCTTTACAGCACGTTCGGAGCACATCATGGTTTCACCATCAACATTCAGTTCCCAATCAAGGTAGGTGTCGCAGACATCAATGCAGTAGTCCCGGTAGCATGCCTGGAGACCATCTTTACCAAATACGTCAGATACGATTCTTGTTGCCGAGAGAAGTCCTTCTTCACAGCATGTTCGAAGTGCATCATGGTATCACTGTTGGTACTCAGTTCCTGATCAAGGTAGGTGTCGCAGAGGTCAATGCAGAGGCCCTGGTAGTGTGCTTGGAGACCATCTCTACCAGATATGTCAGATAAGATTCTTGTTGCTGAGAAAAGTCCTTCTTCACAGCACATTTGAAGCATGTCATGGTTTCGCTGTCAACATTAAGCTCCCAATCAAGGTAGGTCTTGCGGGTGTTGATGCAGAGGCCCTGGCAGCGTGCTCGGAGACCATCTCTATCAGACACATTGGATACAAGTGTTAGTCGCTGAGGGAAATCCTTCTTTACAGCATGTTCAGAGCACATCACGGTTTCACCGTCAACGTTCAGCTCCCGATCAAGGTCAGGTTCCCCAAGTTCCAGTTGTAAACGCTCTGTTAGGCTGGTCGACGACTCCTCGCCTCAATAGGAGACTTGGCTGGGCCTCGTATCTGATCTGATTATCATAGAATGTGTTGTGGGGGTGACAGGGAGGGCATGATTCTCCCATATCAGGAAGGCGCTGCCGACATTGGTGTTAGCCAAGGGCTCCACCCTGAGATCAGGCCCTCATTCTTTTTGATCACTTAGAAATCATTCCCACCACTCCAGTCACAGTAAATTGGGAGCAATAATTAGAGTTTTTTGATGGGCTGATCAGGTGTTCAGTCAGCCTCAGAATCAGTGGATCACAATGATCAGATGACAGTGTAATTAGGTTTCATCCAATACAGACCATCATAATAACCTTATAATCCATCATTCAACCTAATAACTAACACACTACATCACTTATTTAAATAGATCAAGTCCAAAGACCCAAAATATTCTCAAACAAAACCAACCAACAGCACTGAGAAACAAGCCATCACAACAGTTGCAGACTCTGCACGAATATTCATAGCAACATTCTTGGAGGTAGATGTAGCAGATGCAGCTGTGCCACTTGTAGATCCAGTTGGTTGAGCCCCTGCTGTGACCGTTTGCACGGCAACAGGAAGTATGCTGACAACATTCCATGAAGCATTTACGTTGGCCGATGTTGAGTTGGGATTAAAAAGCAGATATGAAACAGTTCCCGATGATGATAACTGCACCAGTGCCGTTGTAGAAGCAAAATACGTAGCACCGGCATCCTTGACAGTAGGTCCTGCCAACGTTTGCGTGATATTTGCCTACCAACATCAATGAAGCTTTGCTGGACTTATGTTTTTCCATGACATACCTCAACATTTATAACGTATGTCGCAGAACCATCCTCCGGGATAAAAGCAAACTGTTGCTGAACCTGCAGAAGAATTAGATATTGCTACTGTGCTTCATACCCAACATACCCCAACATTCTGGAAGAACGATGTCGCTTGCCCATAGGCATTCGGAAAGTCGCCGTAAGATTGAGGTTGGGGCTGCAAATAAGAATCTACAAACTGAGCAACTGCATCGATGCACGCGACAAGTGCTTACAGTGGATCACAAAGATATCTGCACTTCCATTCGGCAGACCGGGAACGTTCAGGAAGTGGACGTGATTTTGCGCGAGGGCCATTACTGGCTGGTAATTTGTGGCAAAGGGTAGTTGCTGAATATAATTCCAAGGGATGGGAGTCGAGTTAGCCGCTTTGAGAAGGCCCATGTTCAAGTTATAGAGATTACCACCCGAGTATGCATCTAAATACGTGGATGTTCGTAAGACAAGTTTGCTGAGATCAGTTAAATTTGCGTACAGAAATCATTGGTGTCGTGATCGAGAATAGCATCGAATGACGATGGATTGAAGTTTCCCGTAGTCACATTCTGCGTTGTCCAGGATTTCGCGGTGGCATCGTAGATATAAATTGAAGATGGGTTGGACGTGTCGGCACCCATGACGTAGATGGCATTTGTAAACTACAGGAAAATGACATGAGGATTGTAAAACGACTTTGGAAGGCGGGCGTACCTCGGAAAGATAACAAGTCGCGTTGGCACCATCGAACGGACTGAATTGACGTGGCTTTAAGTAATCCCAACCTAGCACCGGGAGGCTGATACTTACGGTCGCCCCGAAGTTGTTATATCCGTTACTTGGCCTGGTAGAAAAAGAAAATCAATTTTTACTTCGCATTCCATTTACAACGACATACCCGATGTCCACGTATCTTGAGTACCGGCATTGTAATCCTTGCCACCGAACCCGAATGCCAATAGGTTCCAGAAGATGTCGAACGCCACGCAGCCGCTATTTGCAATGGCCACTTGAGGAAAGGAGAGTATGGAAAGTAAAACGAGTGACAGCAAGCGAATCATATTCGAATTAGTAGGAGAGCAGAGAAAAGATTGAATAGCGAGGAAAACCTTTGTGCTATATATATGCCTTGAACCGTGGGATACCTTGCTTGCAAGGTCTCATGACGCCGTCAGCCAGCCATCATCCAGAATTTGGACACTTGTAAACTCAGGTGTTTTATGTATTTTCAGTCGCTATCATCTATGGCATGTTTTTTTCACGTCAAGAAGAAGTTTTTGCGCCGCTCAAATAGGGCTATTGAGTCACCATCGCTCGTCCAGATTCTTGCATTCTCTGGCTCGGGAATCTCCCTGTCCTACAGAAGGGGATGGTATGAACCTCAAGGAATCTTGCTCAACTCTGGAACTGACTTGCTTGGCTGCGCAAGACCTAAGTACTCGGTACTATATCCCCACATCGTCTAAAAGTCGAACAGGGCGATTGGGTATCAACCAGAACATATCGTTCACTGTTCACAGCCCCAAGCGCTGTCCAACGCCCAGGCGGGTTGAGGATTCAAAACCTCTTCAGAAAAATGGAGTATTGATCAGCTCGTTCTGCAGGAAATCAAGTGCCATACTGAGCCAACTCTTTCAGTACAATTTTGGAGAATCTCTTCGTATTCTTGAGTCTTTGACCGTCCTCGGCTTCGCAATAGTTCGCAACAAACGCCATTCTCTTTCCTTCGTCTACGTCACCATACAACGGTCCTCAAAGGCCTGCCTGTGTATGTCTGTGCTCCTGTTAGTGCCCGTTGTCCACCAGGCCATTTTGAACTGCAATAGCATTGGATTGGTCAGATTCGCATTACGCGAGGATCGGAAATGGTACAGAAAAACAGTGGCTATCTGTGTGGTCCAATCTGTCGTTGAGTTGCAATATATTTCGTCACAAGTCGCTTTGGGGGATGCGAAAGTTTCGATCAGTCTGGAGTTGCCAGTTTGTGAAGTTGGACTTGAGTAAAATAATTCGACGTGTGCCGGCCAGCAATTTCCCCCATGTTAGACAAGGTTCTGTCCGTTCTGAACTTACTATACCAGCGGTTGTACCAAATTAGATTAATGTCAGTTGGCGGTGTTTGCAGTCTGACTCTTTCTCGCGGTCACCACAATGAGCTCAGTACCACCTAAACCCACTGATACCTCTAAAGCTCCACCCGCCGCCCGTTTCCCCTCTCTCAACCAGCTCGCAGCTCGCATCAACATTTCAAACCCGTCAAGCACTACCACCGCGCCTCGCCCAAGATTACCAGCCAATATCCTCAGGACCGGCTCGGCGGCATCGACTACGAGCACGTCGAACCCGTTAAATGCCTCAACGACCACGCTTGATTCCATGGCTGTGAACGTCCCGAGCACCCGATCTGGATCTCCGTCGATGTTATCCATATCTCCACCCAAATCTATCACACCTTCCGTCGATTCTCACCAAGCAGGAGAAAGTGAGGCAGGAGAAGCTGTGGGAGAAGGGGATCCGCTGATGGAGGAACAGCTAGAAAAGCACAACCTTGAAATGCGGCCCGCTGTGCTAGTACCCAAGAAGCAGAAAGTACCGTTGGGGTACAAAGGCGTTCCTAGCTTGGATGCTATCACAGCTCGCCTGGTGAAGGCCCGGACCCTGAGTATCGATGGATCGGCGAGGCCCCCAGAACCGGAGACAGTGGACGACCCGAAAACGCCAGGGGTCAAGATTAAAGCCCCCGAGCATCCACTTCAATACCCATGGTGTGTATGCATGCCTAACACTGCAGAATGTGCTAACTCAATGACTAGGACAATATACCATGATACCAAACCTAACGTGCCATACACACCTTCCTCGAGCAATGCCCCCAGCGCGCCCAACTCCGCCTCCCACTCGACGGACGTAACAGACTACGAAGCCGGATTGACCATCATCGGCGAATTCGACACTGTCGAGTCCTTCTGCCGCTACTTCAACTGGCTCAAGCCCCCCTCCAAGCTCGAACGCAATTCCAATTACCATCTCTTCAAATCTGGGATCAAACCCATGTGGGAAGATCCTGCTAACGCCAGTGGCGGCAAGTGGGTGCTGACGATGAAGAATAATCCCACTCTATTGGATAGGTGTTGGAGCTGGCTTGCAATGGCGCTCGTGGGTGAAGAGTTGGAGGAGGGAGACGATATTTGTGGTGCAGTGGTAAGTTTGAGGTCTAAGGTAGATCGGATCCAGGTGTGGACGAGGAGTAAAGAAGATGTGGAAAAGTTGAACAGGATTGGCAAGAAACTCGTCAAGTTGTTGGATGTATCCGAGGCAGATGGGATCGGGCTCGAATTTCAGGTGAGACTCGTTCTACAGATTCTGAAAATTCGCTGATAGTGGAGGATAGTATAACACTGAAGACCGCCCATTACCTAACAAGTTTCTCTCGATACACGCACTACCAAATTCATCTTACCGCTCTACCTTTCAGCCATCCAACTCTGGTAGCAATATCTTGGTATGTATGTTTGGTTAGAAGGAATGCACAGGGTACCCTTACATATTGCTCAGCCTTCAACTAACAATACTTCCGTGGGTGGGGCATTTGCCAGCTTTGGTGTCGGAATAGGTGCAAGCACCTGGAAGTCTCCCATGAAAAGGACAGTTTAAATAAGTAATTTGCACCCGAATCGTTCGGCTGTAATGGAATTCTATATTACTATGTATCAATATAGCCTCCTCTGTTTGTTCAACATTGTGTTGCCAAACAGCGGCCAGCTATTGTCCCTGTAGAACAATAAGGTCGCCACAGCTGAAAAGCACGATGAAATGGCCAGTGCTCTTTTCATCTTCTTTCAGCCGCTGGTGCTCGGCTTCTGTTTTACTTCTATCACGACACTTACGGCTTCGTTTCTCAACTTGAAGCGTTCTCGCGATGTACACGAGTATCATTGCATCGATCATTTTAGCACCGTGTATCTTCACTGCAGGTACTATGCGTAATCTTGCTGTCGGTCTCAACAACGCTAAATGTCTTCAAGCGCAACAGCCTTCCGTCCTTTGCCAACCTGGGCAATGTCTTGAGGGTTTCTCAAACGTAACTGGTGAGCGCAGTATATTTATGTATATCATTCTCAGGTTTTTACTCATTGTCTAGTCGGTGCTACACTATCTGCTCCGGGGCTTCCTGTCCAAGTTCGTATTCTTCCCGGACAATATACCTCGAACACCAATCCACAACTTATTCATGACCTGCTGGCATCCTCTACTACATCTCTATCATCTTCAATCGGATTTAATGTATCATCAGCAGCTACACTCCCTCTTAATCTCCAGTTACAACCCGGCCTGGCGACATTCACCAAATCGCTCTATTCAGGAACAGCTGCTTTCGCTGGCCTACCTTCCTCTCCTGTCGGCAATAATTCCGTCCCATTGAGTGCAGGTTCAATTGCGCTCGCACCGGGCGTATGGGCTGCTTTGCAGACGGAGTCAAGTCGTATCATTCTATGGAGTTCAGTTCCAGACCTGTCCCAGTTGCCTATAGGTTCTACTACTTCCCTATCTATCGCTGACCTTGAGTCAAGAGCCTGCTCGCCGCCCTGTTCGGGGTCCGGGGTATGCAGTGCTACTGGAACTTGTCAGTGTCCACAAGGATTCACAGGTGCTTCTTGTGAATCATGCGCGTCCGGGTTTTTTGGATCCAAATGCCAACCATGTCCAAGTGGCTGCACTAGTTGTGACGACGGGATCAATGGATCGGGACTGTGCTTGAAACCCGTCATACAGAACCCACCTTCAAGTTGCAATTGTCTGAATGGTGTTTGCGGATCTAATGGCCAATGTACATGCAACCCTGGCTTCACAACCGCAGCCAATGGAACTGCATGTGCGACTTGTTCTTCAGGTTTGTTTCTAACTTCGTCCGGCGATTGTAATGGTAAATGGCCATTTTCATATTACCCTCAATTCTTCCGACTGATCCGACAATTAGTGTGCCAATTGGGTTGTTCTCAATGCGAAAATGGATCTGGCACATGTCTCCAGTGTCGGCAAGGCTTCACAAAAGATGCGGCCGACAATACCAAGTGTATCCCTCAGCAACAATCCACTAGCACGGGCACCGTCTGTCCTAACGGTAGCTTCAGCAACGGAAGCTCTTGCGAGCCTTGCGTCTCGGCATGTCAGAGTTGCAATGGCGGGACGTCAAGCGATTGCACACTTTGTGCGTCTGGTTCTTACACCTTGAATGGTGCCTGCGTGTCGGCCAACAGCAATGGTGTATGTACCGGCACGAATCTGATTGCAGACAACAACAAGCACGAATGCGATAGTACGTTCACGTACATCATTCAAAGTCAAGTTTCACTCACCTAATGCAAGGCTGTCCTGCAAAGTGCACGTCGTGCATTATACCTAACTTTAATGCTGCTTCGACCGTAAATGAACTGCAATGCACTGGATGCTTGCCCAGTTTCTTTCTTTCACAAGGCCAATGCGTCACAGAGTGTCCCGGCGGCACATTTGTTTCTCCGCAAGACAATTTAACTTGTACAGGTATGTCCTATCTACTTTGAAGCGGGACTTTGAACTTATCAGATCTAGCATGTGATTCGTCATGTAGCTCCTGCTTAAAGTCTTCCACGTTCTGTCTTGCCTGTGCAGGTAACCTTCTGGCTTCGAACGGAAAGTGCGTTCAGGCGTGTCCGTCCAACACCTTCCAATCGTCTGGCGCATGCCTCACGTGTCATCCTGACTGTACTACGTGTTCTGGTGGTAATTTCAACCAGTGTAGTAGTTGCCCATCGGATCGTCCGGTTCTCGATAATGGACGCTGCCTCCCAACTTGCGGCCAATTGCAGTTCTTTGACACGACGACATCCTCTTGTCAATCCTGCGATTCCAGTTGTTCGAGCTGCTCAGGAACAGGGCCGAGTAATTGTCTCGGCTGTGCCAGCACCAGTTCCGTTCTACGTTCTGGCTCATGCACCACCGCCAATTGTGTAGATAATTCTACTGTTGTTCCTGGCCTAGGTGTTTGCCTTTCCAACTTGATCATCGTTCCTCAAGGTTCACAGACCAGCTCCTTGCCTCCTCTACCATCCATAACGGGTATCAACGAACCAACGACCGTAGTTGTGCGCCGCCCACTGACATGGTGGGAAATTCTTTTAATGACGCTCGGTTGTGCTTTTATTTTTGTCGTCTTCCTCTGGTTATGCCGCCGCAAAGCCAAGAAGCGTCGCGCCAAACGCACAGCCGAGTTCGCTGCCAGCAAGGGACTCGCTCAGAAACAGAATTGGAGAAGGCGTTTGATTCGTTTCGGAGAGAAGCTATTTGGACGCCCGGAGAACCGAAGAGTACTAATACGTCACCCCAACAATCGTGAAAGCGAAAGTATGAAACTTGCCAAAATAAGAGATGCGGAAGAAGCGAGAACCTCCTCTGATGGTCTACTGAAGGACGATGATGACGATATAGTGAAGATCATCGGATCCTATCGAGAACCGCGATATGATCCTTCCCTATCTCAGGATGACGTACGGCCTCTTAGTGGCATCAGTTCACATGCTGCCCCGTCCATTTACTCGCAAGTTACTGGCGCAGCTCGCCGAGGGCCGGACGTTCGACAGCCAGTGAAAGAGCTAACCTCCCGCTTTTCCGATAGCACCCAAAGTTCGTATGAGCCTCGTCGCAAGTCTCCGGATCACAAATCCAAGAATCCATTTGCATCGCTTGTGTAATAGACATGGCCGCAGACATATCTCTTGAATAATGCATACACAAGGCGAACTTCTGCATCCCAATATCAGGTCGCATTGACTGACTAGTATACCGTTCGTCACTTCGTCATATAATTAGAACAGTAATTCATATCCATTCATACATAATATTCAAGACGATCGTGGGTCCATATTTCTATGAGAATCATGTGTATGCGTCAAGCGATGTGAGTGCTCCGAGACTACGGTCCAGTCGCCCCATAATACCCCGGAACTTGATGGTATATAGGTTGGTATACACCATTTCCAACATCTGTGGACCTCAGTAATCAAGGGGCGCATGGCAGAATCAATGACACTTACACATGAAACCGCCCACTCCATATCGTTCCTCTGCTTGCATCTTCTTGTAAATGAGCCAGAATGCGTGGATATGGCCGGGGAAGTACCCCAGGCTGTCATGTATCAATTCAACATTCGTATCTCCAGGTCGTGGACGTACATAGTCAGGCAGATGTTGATGAGCAAGTCACAGCTACATCCAGTGACTATAGCCGCAGCGGCTGGAGGGAATAAGATAGCTACCTGATGGCAAGTTAGTAAGTTGTGCGGGCTCCATTGAATTTACGTACAATAATGAGAATAACGTCTGAGGTCTTAACCATGGATGCAAGCAGGAAGCAAGGAGGCACTGGCGCTTCTGCGGACGAGTCACTTGCAATGTATTACGTCATGCATCTATATCTCTAAGATAAATAATTAAATTACAGTATTATATGTAGCTGTACAAGATATACAAAGCTATATGATACAATGTACGTGGTGCATCAGAGGATACTGCTTTGTGCTAGAAGCTTGACCAGCACAATCTCCTGGACTGGAAAAGATGTCAGAACGAATTAAATTCCAGTATTGATGCTGACCTTGAGTGATAACGGATGAAGTAGCATTTGTGTCCTGCCAACGTTGCCAAAGTATTAGCCAATGCGAAAAATAATCGAGAAGGCTTACGATGGCACAAGTCAGATGAGGATACATTTTTCTTTTCTTTGGGGAATATTGCTGGTGAAGCGCAATAAAAACATCTCGTAAATCTGTGCAAGGAATATTATATTCAAATCGTACAGAACAAACCATCCACTTACATCTCGCAACTTGCTTGGTTTCGTTCGGCCTATCGCTATAGGACGTAATATACCTTGCCAACTGTACCCCCGACTTGAGCTTCGCATCTAAAATATCTAGTTTGTTTAAAAATAGAATGAGCTCTACGGAAGCGAGGATCTTGTTGGCGCAAATCTGCTCCCATAGCCTCATACTGTCCACCTGGGGAAATATCAATAGTTGTCTCCTGCTCATTTTCAAGTTCATACCAAACGGTTTACGCTCTCGTCCTCGGCAAGAGTTTGGTTGAATGCCGATATTGGGGCCAAGAAAATTATAACGTTCACTGTATGACACTCAGTGAGAATGAACCTGTCATCAATTGGACGGTCTAACCATCATCGAAGAATTGTGCCCACGCAGCTGGTTCCGATATGAAAAACTTCCGAAAGAAAACAATTCGTAAAAGGGTCTGCGTACCTCTCTGGCTTCGGCTCCCTCCGACGTCATATATCGTCCAATGGCGGGCCTTGTCCGAAACTATCGATGACTAAGAAGGCTGTCCATCAAAAAGGTCTAGCCCACTTACGCCCGCTTTCCACTTGTATGTGGTGTTCCTCAGGTCCGATGGTTGCCACACGTGCCCGCAATACATCGCCTATGGAAATGAATACGAAAACTTGTATATTAGGTGTGCCTCGAGACCTACCTGATGTTGGTTGGTAATTTGCTTCCGTGATGCGCTTTACATCTTCCAGGAAGCTTATAATTGTCATGTGAATGCATTCCATAGAAACGGTCGGATCCGACTTACAAACCCGGTTGATCCTCTAGGACGATGTCATTTGAGGCCAGACATTCCCGGACAGCAGGGTCAGCCCACATATGCAGGATATCATCCGCACAAGCTGCCAAGATCCGTCTATTAGAATCATCCCTGTCGTTCGTATCAGCCTGTCGTTTGAGTTTAAATAGACCCTTCCATCCCGAGCCTGAGCGCAGCTCAACTTCCGATGGCCGTGATGGATGGTAATGAACTGTCTTCTCAGTGTGAGGGCCGTGGACAGATCCGGGGATCTTCTTCGCTAGGCTTTCTTCAACGTGACGTAGGGGTGCCAGACGGAGAAGATGTCGTCTAGGGCCATCGCGTTGCACAGAAGATTGTGTTGATGTTGAATCCCGGGGACTTCTCGCGCTGTCATTGAGGAGGTTCAAAATAAAGTTGACAGAGCGGACGAGATTGAGGTGAATGACCGGACACCAAAGGATAACCTACATACACTTGGTGTTGGAGAATATAAGCACGTTAAGCCCGGAGGAGAACGTACTTCTGCTTCGAATGCTTTCGGGGAGAAATGGAGCTGAAAGTTCTTTAACACGGTTGATTTTCCAGATTCCGCCTGACCTAAGTAAGGGAAAAAAAGTCAAAAAAAGAACACAACGAGAGCGTGAGGTAAGAGAAGGGGATGACATACCCAATAAAAGAATTTTTGCGCCGGAATAGTGTTTCTTGAGTTGTTCACGTTCTGCCAAGAGCGCACGGTCAATCGATTCGCTTACGCGCTTTGCTTCTGCTTCCTCTTCCATGCGCGTGCGCGCCGCTTCTTCGCTCTCATTCACGGGGGGATGCGGAGGCCATGTATTTTTGCGGTTGTTGGTCTTGAGGGCGGGCATACTGTGATGACGGCGATGGAGTAAGGTAACCCTAGAAGGAGTAGATACAAGCCAACTTGGCAAGTTGAGTTAGAACGAAATTTATTGCCATAAATACATACCCAATGTCAAGATTCGTCCGCATGACCGGTGCCACAACCCCACGCGCGCTAGTTTTTTAGCGTAAATCGAATGAGAATAAGTAGAGAGCCGATGGTTAGCAGCGCATTCTTGATCGCGCATCTCGCTCACGGCATAATGGACGTAAGTCATCGACCCTTGGCCAATTGGAAGACGACGTGACAGCGCGTGTAAGTGCACAACCGTGCCTCTCCGGCATATTTCCTTATGGCCGTAAGGTGGTTATCGACAAAAGAGGATACAACCAGGGCAACATCATGCTGCTCTTACATTATAAAACTTTGCTATTTTTTGGAAGTTAATATCAACGATAAGTAGCAAACGACGTGGCAGGAATCTCGGTATTGTCCAGACAAAGGACCCCCCCAAAAAGTAAGAAAGGAAAAAAGGAGCAAAACAGTTCAAGATTTCATATATGACACAACCTACACAGGTCGTATAAACAAGTGGAAACGTAGCATGCAAAGGTTGGATTAGGGTTGGTGGCGTGGCGCCTGGGGAGACCAGCTAGCCTCTTTCCCGATCACGAAAACGACGTCTTCCTCCTCTTCCTCTTCTTCGGCATCGTCACCGCGTTCAGCTTCATCGTGTCTCGTTGGAGCTTCGACCGTCGCTTCTGATGCCGATTCACCGTCCTGATCTATCTTGCTTTGTGGTGCATTTGGCAGCACAAAACTTTCCCATCCATGCATCCGCACCCAATCATCATGGACTGCCAGCACAGTCGAAAGGGTGAGTACGTCCCTGACGCACTGATAATCGGGTGTTAGAGTCTTGACGCGGTTAAAGGAAGCCAAGGTCGATATAGGTATCCAACCCTTTGCGTCCATCTGTGCCAAGGAACATGAGATAATCCACGAGTGTATGATGAATCATACACTTGCCTGCTGTCTAAGGTAATAGTCTTGCGCAAGGTTTTGAGGACTCAGATAATATTCTAACTGACCGAGTAGCCAATAGCGAGTGGAATCTAGAGGAAATGATATTTGGGATCGTGGGGCAGGCATTGGAGGAGCTGATGGCGAGGGAGGGACATGCATGAATGTTTGTGGTGGGGGGTAAGCATCGTAAGGAAACGGGGGCACTTGGTGAGGAGGAGGGGGAGGAGGGGGAGGGGGAGGATAGTAACCATTGACGGTTTCGCCCATCTGGAGGATGGGAGGTTGGAACTGAGACGAGGGCATCTGCGATGGGGGAGGGGGATGTCGATGGTGAATCCCTCCGCGATGAGGATAGCCACGATTGTAACCCCTCGGATAGCCATTCGAACCACGTCCCCGTCTCCCACTGTAGCCTCCCCTGTCATATGACCCATAGCCTCCCCGCCGCCGATAAGGGCGTTCGCCGTTTCCTTCTCTATCCTCGCGCGAAGGCTTGGAATCAGGTGCAGCGTCTGGAGGGGGAATATTTGTCCCAGATCCAAAGCCGTAACCATAATCCCTTATTTTAAAAGGATCCGAATCATCCGTGTCAGCATCACTCGGTAGCGCCACGTTGTTGGCAAGTGCACTGCCCGGTTGGGTCGGCGGTATTGAGCTGTTGAGAGAAACGTCAAAAGGAAGACTGGCGCTGATGCTAGACAAGGGAGTGACGGCAGAGGAAGAGGCCTGTGTTTCAGGTGCGGAGGGGGTCTCCTTGGGTGAGGAAATCTCACCCTCTGCAAAACCAAATTTCCACTTGGACACCTTATCCGTGAGATCAATGACCTTGATGTCTCCAGCGTCAGGCGATGGAGATCCTGTTGTCGATGCCCGACTGTGAGCCTTGGATGAACGCGTCCGCGATCGCAATCGAGCGCTTCTTGCTTCAGTTGCGCTCATTCCGATGACAAAGGGAGTATTTTTCCTTTCTATAGGTTCTAATTTGGATTCAGATGAAGATGATTCGCCTGCAGAGGGAGGGGGTGACGTTGGGGCAGGGGATCGGCTAGAATCAGGAGCGGCTATGCTGCCAAACGTTACTGTTTCTTTTTTGTGCTTGTCATCGAGCGGTGTTGCGGCGATGTAGCCGGCGACTGCCTGAGAGTCTTCGGGCGGTAGGGGGACCCGTGCAGACTGTTGCACGTAAGGAGGGTCAGGGTTATATTGTTGCATTGGGTTGCGTAAGGGGTAAGGATAAGACTCGGTTCCGGTGCCATTCCAATAAACGTAAGATTGTTGTGGGGAAGGCATGCCATAATCGAAAGGGCCGTAGTACATCGGATAAGGTGCACCCGGGCCGGAGTAAGGGATGTGCGGAGGGGGAGGTGGATAGAGCGGTGGAGTGTTACCGTGACTTGCGTTGGAGGGGGAATGTGATGAGGAGTTGCGGTAATGGTGAGGGAATGGGGGATGCTGACGGGAAAAGTAAGCGTCTGGATCATATACTGGAGATGGATATGCGATTGGCACAGAAGCGGTCGCGGTCGAGTCTGCGGCGACCAGATTGTCGGCGTCGTCCAGGGGTAGACGTTTGTTTCTAGGAACGCGAGGGCTAGACTGGGAGCTACCTGATCTACTGTTGATTCGAGAGTGAGAGACCGAGTGGGAGGCGCTGCCGTTTGTGGCAACGATGGTAGTTTTTGAGTGTTGGCCGTTCTTTGGTAATGTCATGGGCGGCTGGGCGTGTTCGGCCCATTTTTTGTCGTCTGAAAAGATAGTAAGCTTTGAGGAAAGAAACGAGGAAGAGAAACAAACTCTTTGGCTGCTTTGTGGATGATTTACCGACTTCTGGCCAAGCGTCGGTGTCATCGAGGACGGGGACGGTGACTCGATCTCTGTCACGATTATGAAAGATACGAACGACGAATGGATCGTCACGAGCTGCAGCGGCGGCGGCGGCTTTGCGGGCATCCCAGACGTTGACTGGATGAGAGGACGCAGGCATGGCTCTTTCCGGTTCTCACGAGACAACATTATTGAATCTACTCCGTCGCCGCCGACCCGCCCGTCGTCCCCGCCACCGCCGCCCGTACCTCTTCCAATGCCCGCCCGAGTAAGTTAAGTCCCCACTTTTCCACCCGTTCCTCCGCCCGCACAGCCCCGAACCCGATTCCCCAAACCCGATCCCGTGGACTCGCCTCCACCAGCCCCGCCGTCCCCGTCTTTATCAACTTCTGACGCAATGTAACGTTCTGCTCAAACTTGTGCATGTTCCCCTCTCGCACAATCTCCTCCCGCTTCGCAACCCAAGTGCCCTCATCAAATTCTTGTACCCGGCGTCCAAGCGCTTTCACTTCTGCCATATGTTTCGACGTCACCTCTTGCTTCTCCAACACTTTCCGTGCATTCTCTTCATCTCCAAATAACAGCGCCTTTTGCACCATCATCCAGTGTTCCGCAGTCGGAAATACGACGCTCTCTGTCTGCCCCCCGATCTTGATCGTCGCCTCGAATGGAGAATAGTACCACTGCGACATCCAGCCACTGCCCACGTTTATATACCATCGTGCCTGTATGGTACGTTTCACTCACTATTCCTCGTTTGTCTTCCAGAAAAATATGTACTTTGACTCCATGACAGTGCGCGCCAGGTTACAATGTTACATTGCCTAATTTAGCACCATAGCCTTCAGGGCACCTTCACGTGTAAATATTCAACGAGCGCCTCCAGCCCCCTGTTTCCGCCCAGTCGCGCAATCTCCTCCCGTACCTGCCCCTCCATCGTCTCCAGAACGGACAATGTATAGTCAAACGACCGAGTATGCGTCTGCAGATACTCGATCGCGTGAATCTTGAGCGTTGGCGTCGACGGTCGCTTTTGTAGAACATCTTGCGCCACAGCAGCCAGATCAGCCAAACAAATTTGACACGTGCCATACATACTCAACACTTGGCGATTTGACGTGTCGGCGTGAATGCTGTGCACGACGGGGAATGAAAATTTCCCTTCTGTCAAGTCTTCAGCAAATCCCTTGTTGTTCGAATACTGACAGATCCGTCGCTAAACAGAGTTGTCGTTACGGAGAACAGAAACAAGGTACCTCCTTGCTTTGCAGGTTCATGTAGTCATCCCTTATCTGGAACAACACTCCAATGAGATTAACCAATGAAATGTAATTCCTAGTAGCCAATGAGCTCGAGTCGCTTCATAAAATAAGTCTCGGCCCCTACACATCTCGGTTCGTCGTTGCACAGGCCATCATGAGCTTGATCCCGATCCGAAGCAGCCCGCCCGTTTCTGCTCGCGTGAGCGCATGCCTCGGTGGTGAGCTTGTACCCACTTTGGTTAACCATTGATATGTATTCTTCCTCCGTGGGGCATCTCAGGGAGTCGCGCCACAGTATCTCCATTCCTTGGCCACGATGCAAGGAGAGCAGCTCCGCTGTAACAAGTTTGTCTAGGTCATTAGGCGCAGATGCGTCATTTCGTAGCGCAAAAAGTTCTTGATAAGCAAGAAAGTAGACATAGTTTGCAGCGTTAATGGTCTGCGGAATGCCATAGATCCGGTGTGCTACCGGGTGTCCTCTCCGCAGTTGCGAATCGTCCTCTATATCGTCTACCCTGTTCGTGGGTCAAGAATCGAACTGCCAACGTAGACCATTACCCACATGAGACTCGCAGTGTGTAGCATGTTCACGACGTCCGCAATGATTTTCAGTTTGTCTGCCGGTACATTCAGCCACAAGTTGAACGCCTCTATAAGTTTTCTCCTGATATCCTTTCCTGGATGCGAGGTGACATATTTGAAAGGCTCGAGAACAGCGGATTCGTTGACGCTGTCCCATCTTGGGTCTTGCGACAGCACCGAGCGGATGTTGGCGTAATTCATTGATAAGATATGCGTTTGAACCGTGTTTGGCGTCTGCCTCGGGTCCAAACACAGGGGAAAAATCCCTTTGGGAGGTCGTATTTATACTGCAACAAGGAAAGGCATACTCGAATTAAGCACAACGCATTTCCAATTTGCCAGTCATCTGGCTTTTGCCAAACCGCAAAACATGATCCTTGTTAAATGTTAATCCGAGCAAATTTACCTCCTCAAGCTTTTCCCACGCCACGCTGTGTAATTCCGCTCACCCAAACGGTGTTACCCTCCTGGATGATGTCGCTTGATTCAGAGGACAAAAATCGCAGCCAACGGCTACTGGACAGCTCTCCAGAATCAAGCTGTTCTATGTCCGAATAATCAAATCACCTGCTTCCAACAGGCTATTCACCGCCAGCAACGGCTGTGCCATATGCTTACTGCTCAGCATTGTAAGGAGCTTTCAATGGGTATATCTCTCGGATAACTTTCATATCCGCTGTGATGAACTAAATCACGATCATCTAGTAGCGGCGTAGTAGTATTCATCCAATTCAAAAGACACCATCTAATCAGAATTGGATACTATTTGCAATTGATCAACAATCTTGACGAACACGGGGCATAACTGCGCGCGGCTTCGACGGCGACCGAAATGTCCGCTTACCCTTAGCGACGCAAAGGAGTGAAGCCTGAAGAAAAACGCGAAATTGAAGGAATATGGCCACGAGATTCAATGTCGCTACAACTACTACCAAATGCAAAAAAGGTGACGCAAGGAGAATCGTACGTCTGGTGCAGATGATTATGCTACTGCGCACAGGATATCGTCAGCGCGAAAACATCATCTTTGTGGCAAAACGAATCAGTCAAAGTCTGTGAAATTGCGATTTAAGGTATTATCTTCTCGATCTCCTTCCATCTCGTCCTTCGTCGGCAATGGCGGCATGCATATTATCTCCGATATCATTTGTCGGTGGACGGTGATATGATGAATTGATGGATGTGTTTTTCTGCACCCGCGTTCCTGCTGGCACGCGCCGTACGTCCACCATCCGGGTCCGGCAAATAAAACATACGTGACATCTCCTCTCAGTTTCTGACAACAATGATGCAGGTGATACAAGTGGCAGACCGATAGAATTTGGGCGCACGTTTGAGCTTGAAATGGGTATTGCTATATGTCGGGATCACCGACGCGGTGCCGTACCTGATGGCGACACTAGCATGTGAATCTGTTATTCCGGCTTCGGGGACGATAAAGTCGCAAAAAAAGCACTTGGAACAGCGGCGTATCCCACTCGTATAGTAAAAGTTCATTGTCTTTTGGTAGTGTTGCGTCTCTCGGGCGCAAAAAAAGAGCTGCTGCGATCTATGATAGATACCTTGACGGCCCACATCATCCAAATCATCTTTTTCAGTGGCCCTCATTCAACATCAATCAGTCGTGTGCACTGACATGAAGCAGAACCTGACTACATAGAGCTCTCAAACCCCTGAGTTATAGATTCTCGGAACGTTCGTTGAAAGATCGTAGTCAATAGCTGTCTTCGGTCTTCACCTAATTCGTACTTTGATTAGTGAGCGTTTGTTCTACTGCCACTCTGTTGGCGAGGCAAACGAACTGTTAACGTTTTAACACTAAAGTATTTTCTCGCCAATTCAAATAAATGCACATTGCTATCTATCAGATCTCCATGAAGCTCGATTACTCAAGCTGGGACTAGTAATGCAACGGTGATCTTATAGACCGTTTGGAAATTTTGGCAATCGGCTTGTAATTCTACTTCCCCCTTCGGTCCAATAAAACGCGGCAAGTGTTGAAACAAATTAGAATCGTTGAAGATCTATCCGCTGAAATGCCAAGGGCTCGTTGAGGCCGACGATGATACTAGACAAGTTGAATTGCGCTATATTAGCTTAGTAGCGATAATGCGCCTAAAAGGGATGGAATGAACGGGCTTGAATCAAAATGAGACGGGAATGAATCGTACCGCCTTGTAGGGCCCATTGATGGGAATATCCAGGTATTGAGATTGGGTCGTTGTCAGTGTTGTAAGCTTGACATTCAATTTGGCAAGGTGTGCACGTGCAACTTCCTCGTCGAGCTCCTTTGGCAGCATGTGTACTCCAAGAGGGAATTTTTCGGGTGTGGTCCAAAGCGCAATTTGCGCAAGTACCTGATTCGTGAAAGAACAAGACATCACAAAGGAAGGGTGGCCAGTCGCACATCTGCATCATGTTTAAATTGTATTCGGCCCGATCCAAGTGTACTCACCCCAAGTTAACGAGACGCCCTTCCGCAAGGAGAATAATATGACGACCGGAAGGCATAGTGTACCGATCAACTTGAGGTTTGACATTGACGACAGCCTTGGCGTTGGCTTTGAGCCACGCAACATCGATTTCTATATCGAAATGACCGATGCTACAAAATATTACTCATCCATAACGTATTGATTTCGGCATTTGTTACGTACTTGCATACAATTGCATCTTCAGGCATCACTTCGAAATGTTGAGCATTGACAATGTCCCGGTTTCCAGTAGTTGTCACAAAAACATTTGCTCTCGGAGCAGCATCTTCCATTGTAGCGACTTCATATCCAGCCATAGCGGCTTGTAAAGCATTGATTGGGTCAATTTCAGTGATGATGACGCGAGCACCGTAAGACCTGAGAGATTCCGCACACTAAGAAAGGGATTTAGTGTCTGAATACCGCCAACGCATCAACGTACACCTTTGCCAACATCACCATAACCCGCAACGACGGCAACTTTACCAGCGAGCATAACGTCAGTAGCACGTTTGAT
Source organism: Amanita rubescens (assembly GCA_015039365.1). Taxonomy (NCBI): domain Eukaryota; kingdom Fungi; phylum Basidiomycota; class Agaricomycetes; order Agaricales; family Amanitaceae; genus Amanita; species Amanita rubescens. Next base: position 107,485 of record WION01000182.1, read on the forward strand.
ACCGTCGACAAGGGATTCGCGGCATCCATAGTAGTTGTCAAACTTGGATTTTGTCACGGAGTCATTGACATTGATGGCAGGGACCTTTAGCTGACCCTCGCGGAACGCTTTATACAGGTGGTGAACGCCAGTTGTGGTCTCCTCGGACAGGCCCCGGATATCTGTAAATAATGAGCATCTGCTTCAGATGCGTTGCATACCATACATACCTTGGAGGTATTGGGGATATTTTTCATGCACCATGCGCGTAAGGTCACCGCCATCGTCCAGAATCATGTTAAGGGGCTTGCCACCTGCAAATGCTGCCAAGGTTTGTTCGATGCACCAGTTGTATTCTTCTTCTGTCTCTCCCTTCCAAGCAAAGACGGGAACCCCGGTAGCTGCGATACTAGCAAGGGGTCAACAATGCTGCTAGGATCACTCGGTTATGCTCACCCAGCAGCGTGATCTTGAGTTGAGAAGATGTTCTACAAGATTCATATTAGTTGTGGAACGTCCAACGATCTTGTTACGAACGCAGGAAGACCATGCAACTTCGGCACCCAGTGCCGTGAGAGTTTCAATGAGAACGGCTGTTTGAATTGTCCTAAATTTAAATTAGATTTTATCACTGATTTAATAGATAAGCGA
>WION01000183.1:0-107967 GCA_015039365.1 Amanita rubescens
GAGCGTCTAGTCCGTGTTGTCGTAACTCTGCCGTGTCGAAAAGGTCGCGTCGCAGGCGGGACACGAGTGTTCGCCAAGGGAACTAATGCTCGTCCCGGCGTCCGACGAACGCGATCGCTTAGACGAATGAGACATCTGTTAAAGGAAGGGTGGTTAGTAAATCATGTTGCCTTGACACTCGCGTAGACTTTTTTGCTTACAGAATCATCATCTTCGTCACCTTCGTCATCGAATTTACGCTTGAGAGGGTTGTTCTCAGGATTCTGTGTGTACGAGTCAGTATTGAGGATGCCACAGGGTGAAATGAGTAGCATACCAGAAAAGGCTCCAGAGATGGCTGGAGAAAAGTTTTCTCGCCACGCAAGGATTCGTTTCATACGTGAATCATAAGTTTCTGGTGAAGGAGAGAAAGAGGGAGAAGCCTGCGGGTGAGAGTCGAGGGCAGAGTCGGCATGATCTGGTGGTACATCGGAAGAACAATAAGAGGAACATATTTCGTCAGAGTCCTCGTCCGATTCAAGGTAGTCGGAAGAAGACGGGGCGTCGGAAGAATAAGCGTAGGCGGGTGAAGGTCGGGGAGGTGGAGCGGGACACTCGACGAGTTGTATTATCTGTAGAGGTTGTTTGTAGTAAAGGTGGTTTTGAAAGATGAAGTCAGAAGCGGAGTCAGAGATGGGGGCAAGCATGGTCGGGCGGGGAGAGAATTACTCGGGGAGGGGGAATTTAAAGGCGGCAACACGCGCTTTGCATGGAAGAGTGGGAGGAGAGGCAGCCATCCGTCAGATCTATTCCCGATCAGATCACATCTCCCTTTTCATCTCAGATCCAAAACACACTACTCTTATCGATTTCTCAGGTCTGCTCCATTTGCTTAATTCTCCGTATGTATCAACCAAATCCCACCCTCCCCGCGATGATATCATGGCCTCATAGGCGCCAGCCACGACTCTGCTGCCTCAAACTGGTCAATCAGCTCCTGCAACACTTGCCCTTCGCTATGTAGCTGCCGCATTGCAAACCAATGCCATGTCCCAGAACCGGAATCCCCGCTCCACCTCCATCTTCGGGTATTTTACTCCCGGGAACGTCTCTTCGCAGATTTCAAGTGCCAACCCCTTGGCCTCTTTCACCCCTTCCGCGTTAGGATCTCGCACTCGTGTCCCATTGTTAATGTGTGTCAGCGCATCGAGATATACCTTTGCCAATACACCAAACCCAGTGTTGACCTCGCTCTGGAACGGTAGTGACAACGCAATGTCCTAGAAAGTCCTCCCGCGCCTTGCGGGCGTCGCCTCGTAACAACATATTCAGCACTGTGACCTCCAAAAGCGTTCGGAGTGCGCGCGTGAGAGACCGAACAAACGAATTGAACACAAGTAATTCCCGAGACAACGGCGCAGACCATGGTTGAGCCTAGTGTTCTCGTCAACAACCCATCACATGTGATTCCCCTCTCTTTCTCTTACCTTGAAATTCAAGGGTACAATGCTTAATACTCGCATCACCAACAACATGCATGATTTCTCTTCATCTGCGGCGCATGAGGTCTCGCAACTCCGTTCATATTCCGTGAGAAAATAACGTACCTGTTCCAAAACTGGGTCCTCCACTGAACGCACGTCCAGACCACAGATGGCCGTGCATAACCCCAGCTCTGACCAATTCCAAAAACAGATACAGAGGGTCTTGGAACTTGTCGTTGACACGCGCCGGCTTCAATGCGACGTACATTGCCCTCGCAAGGGGCGAATGGTAGTGGGAGTTCAACAAGAAACTACGTCAATGTCATTAAATCACGAATGTCATTTAACCTCCTTCACTCACCCCCGCAGTTCGAGGAATCGACAAATAACGTTAGCGACAAGCTCATCTTTCTTGTCGAGTGGTCCCTGTGAAGCGTTCGATTTTACCTTCGTCCGTCCCGCCAACTTTTCACTAGACGTCGCTCCCAGGCATAGAGCGAAATCAATTGTTGAAGACTTGATCACCGTTAAACTCCTTCCATTATGAAATCATAAATAAAACAAGCTCACATTTTGCCTTCGTAATTCCTCTTCAACGATGCTGTATGGAACATGCCACCCAACAACTCGTTCGGCGAGCTGCGCCGTCGGATGGGAGTAATGTTGTACCGGCTTTTGGTTGTGACTATGTGGGGTTCCTTGTTCGAACCAGAAATGGCCAAACACCTTTCGGTTACTCCAAAATGAATGCGAGACACTGCTTATGAGAGCAAGTGCCGTCGCCCTCGGTCCGGTTTGACCGTCCGTGATCACTTCTTTTACAAATCGCCTATATTCAGTGGTTTCCCCGTTGTCTAAGGGCGGATTCTCCACGATCTGTCCAGTTGTCAACCATACTAGCGCTTGGGGACCGAGAAGCCCACGTGACAGATAGAAGTAAATTTCATCGGGTAACCGGTTCGTGAAGACCTCGTGAAGATCGCTAGGAACGTCGGTTGCGCTTGGGTGGTGATAGGAGTGATTGTGGTTTGGCGGCGGAGTCGTGGCCAGGGGAAGGGGCAAAACTGCACCCTCAGAGGAGATAATCAAAGAGAATTTTACCATCGCACGTGTACGAGCATAGTGGTCGGGGTATTGGATGTTCTTCACGGCAGGATGGTCGGCAAAAGCGGCTACCGCAGCGTGACCGGTTTTGTAATACTTGACCATGTCCACCGTTGCTTTTAGCGCACCTTCTTGGTGCGTCGGAGGGAACGAAGGCGAGTTGTCGAACCCAATGAGGATGCTGACGTCAAGGAACTGATCCTCGGTTAAGCCTATATCTTGTAAGAGAGTTTTCTTGGATAAAAATGTGAATGACGGGTTAGGCGAGTTCAAATCGAGGCCCGTGATCAACTTGTCAACGCCAGCCGGATAAAGAAGGGTATCACTGGAAGCGTATATAGTGTTGATGTAACACTTGGGGTGGCGTTGCAGGTATATTAGCTGGCACATTTGGTCAGTTCATTTGAAGTGGATCTATGCAAGACATACCTGCGCCCATGCTAGGTACGGCGCAACGATGAATTCAACGTTTCGATGACGAAAAATGCGCAGAACCATTCTCCAAATATCCCATTGCGAGAAGCAGCTCCGACCCTCAAACAATTTCGTAGCAGCGTCTTCCTGACCCTCCTCATATTTTGCCCATGCATCTCGCCTGTCCCGACAAGCCTCGTTGATCTCGGAATAGTTTTGGGTCTTCCAGCGCTTGTTAGGAATAAGGCCAGGGAAAACAAATACGGGTTTAATATGCAGCCTTTCGAGGCTGCGCAAGTCACTTTCTATGCGCTGGATGAGGGCCAAGGGCAAACCACCAGTGGCAGCAAGGAGCGGCTCTCGAGTTGCGGGATTATCGAGAAGGTTTTGCAAGTAGTACGATGCATCTATTCCAAGACGCGATTCAGAAATGATGGATAAGGGAAGTGTCTGGAACCCTTTGCGTTCATGCAAAAAATCTACGACATTTAGTTAGATTTTGGTGTCTAATGAGATTGTAATCGTATTCTTACTTTCGAGATGTTTGATTGGCATCGGATACAATGAATACAGTACCTGTATGCGTGCACGAGCAACACTTTTGCCAAGTCCGTTGGCGACACGAAGCGACAACAAGCTCAACGCGCTTGATTATGTCAGCAAAAGTTCCCACATGCGGCCCCCCGAGCGCATAGTACTGTACAGTGTGCTTCTTCCTCGGTACCACGGAGCACGACGAAACGTAACCACTTTGCAACACCTTTACCACTATATGCTCAAGTGCTATCTCCAGTACTTCTCACAGTATCAATAATGCCATGGGCTCTGTTTATTTCTCGTGACCTCGGTCCCTCTAATACTTGCTCCCCGTCCGATGGCCAAGGGTCGTAACTCCAGCAGTGTCAAGTGTCCGACGCCCGCGTTATTTGCGGCAGCTCTGCGGATATCCTTACTGGGATACCTTTGCTTCCACGATCGCATCAAGGATGACCCGGTCATGTATTGCAACTCATGTTTGGTGCGGATTACAGACGAATGGCAGGTCACGATGTCCGAGAGGGTGCCGATAATGCGCCTTGGTCTAATGATCCTCACACTATAGCCAGGCCCCCGACGCTGCATTGTGCCACCAACCTAACAAGACTCATGGGAATGAGCAAAAATTCAACTCTTACGCTGGTCTAGACCTGCGCCATATGCCGTCGGCTACATGCTTACCCTCTACCTCATATAAGGACCCCTGCTGCTTCTTCGATTGATCGATATAAATCTTTCGAGTTTCCCCGACTATCGAAAGAACATCAGCGGCTTCATGCTACTCACTATCAAAACGCACCTCTCAAAATAGACTCATCCCCTTCGTTTACACACGTTGCCAATTTACCTGGCCGCGTCATCTGACACTCTCGGATACTCCATCATTGACGGATAAGCTCTCACTCGTTTGCGGTATTTGAACGTCGGTCCAAAACGTGGGTACGATAATCATCCAATGAAAATGTGTACGATCGCGGTGATGTCAGGCAACAGCTGCGTCATACCTTCCGGTTTCAAACTCAATATAGCAATTTGTTTTTATTCCACTTGATCCGGTCTGGTACGATCTTCTAACAGCGAGGACTATGGACTCTAATTACAAATTCGGTGTTAGGTCGGTGAAAGAGGTGGCGGTACTCCCCAAATGTATGAATTTATTCTCGATATACGCGAACGAAGTTGGTCCTAACCATACTGCTAATAAGTCGTTATTTGTACCAACTTTATCCGACAATAGGGGAGGCCACTCCATTTGACTTGTTCAAAGCGATCGCAAGCTAAACGAATCAAAATTAGTCCATGTGACTCGTTGCATCCTTTGGGTAAGCCTCAATCTCACAGCAAAACGTTCACAAGTGAACCACCTGTAACACAAACCTGGTGACCCAGTGACCCTTAATGTGAGGCATCTCTCACAGTCAACTTGTGTGAAAGACGTCAATTCTTACGATCGATGCGTTACCAAACATTGAGCAATGTTCTCGTTCACTAGTACGCCAACTGTTATATTACTCTCTTTGGATGGATTCCCATTGCCAAACTACTTTCGGCAACGATTGATCCACTTGTTTTGTGTCGGTCCTTATGGAGAAATTTACAGGCCCGTGAAAGTCACACCCCCCTGGGGTCCAGACTGAATGCCGACAAATAAGAGAATTGAATGTGAGGTGCACAGGCTTGCACACGCAGTCACTCAACAGGCGCAGCCTGGCCCAAACTTGGGTTCAGGTTTTCCTACTCACGTCACAGCAACAAGGAAGGTTTTCCACACCATATCCGAGCCCTCCCACCTCGTGCAAAATGTTTCGTCATGATTTGTTATTGGCGTGGAATGCACCCATCATGCGGGTTTTTCGGGACCACATTCGATCACCTTTGTTATACTCTTTTTCCACTTTGGCAGCTGTTCAATGCCACGAAGGGATGAGAATCAGATCTAAATCCGCCCATGAGAAATTTATTGCATAACTTGCATTGTGGGATCAAACGCTGATGCAACCGACTCGGACGAAGAAGGGATTCATAAGTAACTGGTCCTCTCGTTCAATTAAGTAGTCCACTGATGGATGGACTAACAATAAGGTGTGATTGCTGGGAAGGCTTGAGCGTCCTCTTTTGCTTTCCTTTTCCTTTGTTCTCTAGAATGTACTCGAACCGTGAGTATTTTCTCGGGGTGTATAATTCGTTTCCCAGTGATGTTCGGCTCGCGCGCTGCTCGGGGATGCTAAATACCATTTAGCACACCAAGCCGCCATCAGGCGGACACATGTATGAGAAAAAGGCACTACTCCCCGTCGTGAAACCCCCCAAGATCCGTTGAAACGTGTAGTCTGAATCCAGTTAGTGAATTAGGTGTGAGAGAGGTCCCTGGCATTGTTATATCGTCGAGCTGGGACAAGGTGATTACACACATTGTCTTTGTAATGCGTGCGGCGCGGAGTTAGGGACGCACAGCTAATGGGTCCCTAGATAGCAAGAGTTCATGGTTCCTGGCTACTTAAGAAGCCGGTATAACCGAGCGCGCGTCCCTTCCCGAGCTAAAAATCAAGTGAAGATGACATAAACCCATTCATGTACACAGAATGTATCCTCACGACTGAGGTGCGTGAGGAAAAGTACGGCGTACAGGTAGCGCCGATTTGACACATGTCGGTTGTTTTCTGCCACTATATTTGAGTCATGAATGCATGACTTTCCTGAGGACCTAAATAAAGATTAGAAGGAGCTCCTGCCCTATTCTCACACGTAGGCACACCTGGCAGCTCTTGCTCCAACGGGCGAGCTTCTGTGTTGTCACGTTAGGCGGTGTTTCCCCATCAGGCATGATGTGCAATTACACGTAACTTTTGATTAGTTCTGCTACATGACCCTGGGGAACACGACAAAACAGACCCTGATCATGGTTCCACTACTTATCAGGCAATCTAACAACAACCAATAACAGACGAGATTGATCAGTATTCGCGGGAGCGGTCCTAAGCACCGACGTACCGCTCTCCTCAGGCGCTTCACGCTTTGGTTGTTTAGCAACACAAAACCATATGTAAATTTGATAAATCCCATATTTCACAGAGCTGGGAGTTGTCATGTCAGACATGTCCCAACGATCACTCTTTTTTTTTGGAAAACCCGTGACGCGCTAGTTGTGAGATCTCGGTTTGATTGGTATCGAGCACTGATAAGAACTGACATAAAGGAGTTGTGTTGTATACATATCGATTGAAACGAACGCCCCTCCTACTTTTCAGAAAACAGATAGGAAAGAAATAGATTTGCAATAGCAAATCCGAGGAGATACCAAAAACTGATATCGTGAGATAAGCTTAAATGCAAAATAAGAAAGAGTGAGAAAAGCCTATGCCCAAATAGGCCGTTTTAAAGTTAGTGGGACGGCGTGATGGTCGGGGGCGAGCAAGGATCCTCTGCGCCCGAGCATCATCATTTAGAAGTTTTCCGTCATGACGCAATTCGGGGACAGTGGTGCCAAAAAACTCGACACAAACAAGGTAGGCCAAAATCTGTTTGTGGTAAAGCCCGTTGGGTAGTGGGAGTAAAACGTAAAGACTGCCAGATAGTGCGTTGGTTCTCCAGTTCGTCGGTCCCACAGGGTGGTATGATGGGATGATACGTTCAACTACTTCCATCGAACATATACATTTGCGGTCTGATGGGCTGGGGTTACAGCGAATGAGGTTTGGGACCAGGGTATGTTGTCAGACAGCGATGAGGAACCATCCTTCGTTAATCAAGTGCTTGACAGAAATGATGGAGCGCGCATCCCACTTACTACCCGTTCCTTGGGAGTCAAGCGATGAAACACTACGTTCAGGGTTAGACTGCGAGGTTGAATCTCGCGTGTATGTCGGAGCAAAGAGGTGCCAAGGTGGTCGGTCGTATGTATCAGAACCAAGGTGACTGAGATGGATGTCTTTCTATTTGAGACCCTTGACAATGGAAGAGAGTTAGCGGTCGCTTGTCATATGGTTGGCGAGGACAGACCGAGAAACGTGCATCTCCAGTGAGATTGTCAGGCCATCACGTCAAGTGAGGCGAGGCGATAATAATCTGAAACGTATGATTTGCGGTAGCTTATTTGAAATTTGACGTAACTGACGGAGTAAGATAAAGATACGATACCAGCGTTGTGTCGAGAGCAACGGACGTTGCCCTGGATACGATCGCCTCATGTTCAAGCCTGTTAAAGCTGAACCTAGCTGAACAGCCTTTCTCTTTGGCAGTAAAGTGGCTTATCGCGACATGCTGTGTCGGATAGAAAATGAACAGATACTATTGATCCGGTGATGCAGATTAGATGGGGAAAGAAACACATACCCCGTTCCAACTCTAATGTCGTTGCAAATAACACATGAGGCAAGTTGAAAACCTTGTTGCGAGTGGTAATCGGAGATTCCGACGACAGCGCCTCTTCAATTGACATCGCAGCTCTTAAAAATCCCACAGACACTTTCCCTGATATCGTTTACTTGGTGAGTCTGCCATGCTGGTGATGGAAATCATCAGACACTGAACGTGACTCGCTCAGAGGGACAACTCCCACGACCGCATGCCACATTCGACAGGTTCCCTTGCAGGGACATATCCTTTTGTGTAGCTGAAGCCCTGATAAGATATGAAAAAAACAGAACCGGTCGCTATTGAACTCTTCTCCAAACTCCAGGTCGATCGTAGGATGTAATCCGCGCTAGCGCTGTAGCAGTGCATCAACGCGCGCTGGTACCAGGTAGCATCAATTAAAACATGCTTAGGTAAGAGTCGACAGTAGTCTGCCTGAGATGTATGTAAATTAACAGAACGTCTAGATTTCAATTGGTTGTGGAGACGGGTCCCGCGTCTGGCCGCCATAAATCCGAAACTAAACATTTTGGGGTTATAGAAATATTGGGGAAAGCAACATGCTGCATCAAGGGAAGTGAGGCGAGCGTCCTTGTTAAACTGTCAGTGATGTCATCTGGGGAAGTCTTGGGGAAGCTTGCAGCAACACTTTGGGGGGGGGGCTAGACTTGTCCATAGCTGTCCATGCAGCATGGTCAGAATTTCGGCATGCCATTCAGCCATTGGTCGAAGAACACGGGAATGGGGTAAGTGGAAATGAAATCGATATTAGTTGGCTATAATTTACACATGCTCGGGAACAGCTCGAATGGTAAGCGCTAAAAAGTGCTCCGCAGGAGTAACAGTCATGAATTCTACTTGGATTCGTGGTACTATGGCTCGGTATTTGCTGTTGAGATGAATGGCCACGTCAAAGGGCCCGGCACTGGTCTTGTGCGGTGGCAGATTATGACCGCACAGCTATGATTCTGGGAAAATCGATGACAATGTGCTTTTTCGCCATTGGTCGAAAACGCCACCGGTGCACGTGATCGCCGGAGAGTCAGCCACGCCGACTTCATCTTCCTTATGAGAAGGTTGCGAGAACGACGAGTTCAGCGGCTGGGTCATGGGAGGATGTGAGGCGGGGACGCATGGCGAATTTATAATCTGGACAGCAGTAGTGGGAACGGAAGAAGAATATAAAGTGAAACGGGGGCGGTGGAGGCGGAGGGGCCAAAAATAGACGTACAAGGAGCTAGTTTTCCCAGGTCCCCCTTAAACTCACACTGGTACCCATTCAAGTCTTCTGCCGCCAACTCACCTTTGTTCTCGCCAACACACGACTCGCAGCCGCAGCCCAGTGCATAACTGTACCGATGAAAGGCTGCTTGAAGCAACCCTCACCAACCCCAAGCCCGGGGCCCGAGTGTGCAAACGCTCGGAAGTGTGTTGCCTTCGAAGCTGATGGATCCGAGCAAGTCTTTTTTGCGGACGAATGGGATCGAACCCCCATAGAGCCCGCCCGCAAGTTATCTTACCAGTGAGTCCCTGCTGCAACGCTCCCACACTGTCTTCTCCGTGTTCCGTCTCCAGGTTGTGGAAACTGATCATGCTCCGCGTTTTTACCTATGTTTATGCAGGGACTTGATGGAACTGAAGGAGATTCAACGATCTCTACCCTTGGCAAACCAACCTCCGGATCCGATCTTGGGAAGGCCAGGCCGGCAGTATCTGTCTACGGTACCCATCGGACTCCTGCCTTTGCTGCCCCAAGCGGAGCCTGCCGTTGCAACCCAGGCTCCCCTTCAGACAACGCCCCACGTTAGTCCGACCAATTACAACTTGGGCCTTACCTCATTGCTCTTGCAGAGGCGAATCACATCAAGGCCTCGTTCTCCTCCCAGTAACCACCACCAGTTACTGCCCTCTAATGAGAAATTTTCAAATCCTATGGCGCAACGTCCCCGGCCCAATTTTGCCTTTCTGCCGTTACTAGATACACCGACTTCATCGGATACAAACCCTCTTCCCTCTAATTCCTCCTCCCGTAGCGCATCTCCTGACCTTCCTTCTGATACGGACCAATCCCTTGATCCACCGACTCCCTCATTGACCAACGCATCACTGGACAGCAGTCCCATGTCTCGTGCATCATCTGGATCTCCGGAACCCTCTTTTCTTCAACTCCCCCCACGACATCTTTCCTGCGGGGTCGATAGATATTATAACCATCGTTTCGGACCGAGGGATTCTTATTTCCCTGATATGGATGACGATCATAGCGAACACGTTGTCTCACATCGCCCCGGCATCGAGTCGTCAAATTTTCACTCCGAGAAATCATCCCATTCTTGCGATGATGCCCGGCCAGTCAAGCTCGCGGAACCTCCAAAGCCTACCCGGAAGCGGAATGTAATCTTCGTGAACGATGTGGAGATAGAATTGGACGATGACGAAGAGGACGAAGAATCGCCGGCTCTGGCTCCCGGCACTCCAGACGATTTGGACTCGCGATTGCCTAAATTGCCCTTGTATGCCACACGGAATCCCAATTGCAGTCAAAATCTGAAACCGCCAGAAACGGGTACTAGCGCTGAAACAAAAGCTCCTTGTTCCACCACTTCCGATCACCTTATGCATCCTGCTAATAACGAGGTTGGCGGCTTTGGCTTGCACATGCCTTTGCGATTCAAGCGGCGCCTTCCTTCAATAGACAACTCATCTGATTTTATCTATACTGGGAGGTCATAAAACTATTTATTACGCCACAGGGGAAGATGCACTACTGGAATTCTGGTTTCCCAATTCGTTAGATTTCTCCGACCATTATCGCCTGCTTCGCCGCGCCCTAGATTTCTAGATGTCACACCCAGCATCTTCAATTTCAATTTCAGCATCGCGCCCTTGCAAGTCTGTTCCTTGAAGCCTACCAGCCGCCTCGCGTACCATCATCCATCGCATTGCGCGTCATCTTGCTCTTTTCCAGTTGACTTTTTGTGGAATATATACCTACCATTTCCCTGCCATCCATCTATCCTTGTTGATCGAGCTGTTCTCGTTGCATATATTCCTTGGTATTGTGTATCATCCCTCTTCTCTGTGCTTCTTTCACTATCGCTCTATTTTGGTATATTATAGCTTTTTACGTGCTACTTATTCCTGTCTTCCCGTCCCTTCCCTCCCCGTTCACGATTATGGCGCATCCATTATTTCCTCCTGGTTCCGTTCCATCCATAGTAACGCCTGCCTGGTCTCCATCTCGTATAGCCATTTTCATTGTCGTCTTGGCCGTGTTGCGTCGGATCCTGAAGCAAGTCTTTTTTTTTCAGCACGTAGGACACGGTGGGTGGTCAGGTTTACTGAGACGATTGACAACAAGAGGGTTGATCCAACGCTTTTCAATTTATCCTTCCAGCTGTCAACTTGTCATCTGTCAACATTTCGACGTCCTTCTAGCTTCAGTCAACATATTCAATATTCGAAGGTTCAGAAGTGAGACGGTTTCTAAGGATTGGATTTAACAATGATTGACAACGCGAAAATGGCGCATACCTCAACATACAGGCGTACAGGTACAAGGTTCCATTTTCATTGCTTGGCTCGCAACATGCCGCTGTGCTGCATACCCCGGATTGTCAAGACCGCACTAACTCATGTCAACTAACCCTGATAGGACTAGAAGGAGGGACTTACGGCGGGCACGTCGACCTGGTGTACAGATTTCGAAACCGCATGCCCACAGGTTTGGGGAGTAGAAAACCAGGGCCGGTGGCCTGTGTTTTCATGACATTGCCTTTGGCATGTTGCAAAGGGGTTCCCCGCACCAGCGCCGCAAGGAAGAGGCACGGAGACGGCGGTGGCAGGCGGTGCAGCGCTCGTGCCTTCAATTGACCTTTTCGATCGTCAATTAAAGTTTTTCCCTTTTGTTCCTTGCTTTTTTTTTCTTTTCTCGCCACCCTGACATTTAATTTAGTCCGGAATCAGCAGTGTGACCTAGCTTCTGGGGTGTGGAAAGAAGCATGACAGGTTGACCCTTGTAAGTGTTACACACGAATTGTAACGTGCCTCGTGTTGTGGAGAAGGTTAATTGACTGGACTTCCCTTGGTTGTAGGGTCCAAAAAGCGTCGGTTACGGTGAGGGATTACTTGTAGCATAATTGCTAGTGGTCGTCGCTTGTGGCGCCGATGATAACCAGAGGTATTTTGTTTTACCGATACCCGTAGCTTTGGCGGTATGCAATACAGTAACTTGGCGGTTAAGTAGAAGACTCGGATGTAAGCGGATCAGCGTTTCAACACGAGTAAATACTCCCCACGCTTTCCGCTCATTTGGCCGGCCTCGAATTGTGGATGCTTCTGTGCCAACTGTCAGTTTGACACCGGAACCGAATCTTCGAAGTATATTGGAAGGTTGAAGCACATGATACATACTAAACGTCAAACGTTAACAGTTTTTTTTTCTTCACTTGAAGCCTGTGACCTTGTTCTCTATTTAGGCGGTTCCTTTATATTGGGTTCTCGCGTATTATAACCTTGCGAATTGTGGTGCTAACTTTGTTGTGGGTAATTTCGTCTAGGTTGCATTTAGCGAGGCTAATCGGACGCAGGCGCTAGAGTTGGCACCAGTGATACTTGATGCATTGAGCAGCTGAGCTTGGGACAGGGACCGGAAGGCGAGACTAAAACATACTCAATGTCACGCCCGCTGTTGTGAGGATCCATCCGGGACAGCACGTCGTTGGAGTGCTGCGGAAAGAATGTTCGGTTTGGAGGCGCACGGACCGACATACGGTGGTAATTTCCACCAGTCATCGGCACAGGTGGCCATCGTTCACATGCAATTCTGCTTCTTCTTGTTATTGGTAACGCCTTCCCATTTTGTTTTCTCCTTTGATCGTTTTTTCCCACATGGTTGAATCTGCGTACATTCAAATCCATTCTAAATCTAGGCAATGACTTATCTCTAGTGTCACCAGTCCACGACCTTATGCTCTTCTCTTTCTAGATCGTTCAACAAGCCCTGCTGCCATTCAAGACGAAGTGCAAGCAGAACATATCATTATCTTTAGAAATTGCTCTTCAGCGGTCGCCTGTTTCCCTGCGAAATAGGACGGCATTCGTCAGTATCAAGGAATGCAAGTCTCGTTCCCATCCTTTACTTGGTAGAAGGCTAATGCCAGCGTGAACGGTCTATTGTCGCGTTCATTGAAAGTAAGTCTTTTTCTATTACTCTCGTTACACTTCCCGAACCAGTTCATAATCGTGTTCAAGGCGCTGTGGTTTAACGCGTAAAGGGCATCAAACCCACAGAAGTTATTCTATGATGATCTCTGTAATACTTGTGCCAAAAGGCTCCACTTCAAGGCATGACAAATGATCAGCGGTTTTCTGCCTATTGCTGCGCTGAGACGCCGTTTTCTCCATCCGGCCGCAATCCTGTTCAAGGCTGTATGACTCAACACGCTCATTGCGGTTTGGACAACCTTCAACTGCACGTTACCTCGAGTTCTCTTGTTAACTCGATGGTCAAATGCCTGGCAGATTCTACTTTCTCAAGCAAAAACCCAGTTACTCCCTTGTCCTACGTGCGGCTGGGCAATTCATCTCAGCGTTCACTCTCGTTGCGGCTTGTCGTTCGAAATGAGAACCAGTTCGATACTATTAAATCTATGTGTATCGTATAGATACCATCTAATCAAGCATGAAAAGTCATTCTTTGCTACTCGAATAAGAGTATTGGTAAAATAAATAAAAAAAGCGGGTATAGGCACTAGTATCATGTTCATCTGCATGTAACACATGCGATGACATCACTCTCGCCAACACCTGTTGTAGATTGTCAGCTCAGTAGAGTACCCGTGGTAATGGGATGACATACAGAATCTCATAATTCTCTGTAATAGAATGCTCAACACCGTTACGTCCAACATAACAACATCCCCTGTGAAAGAGTATTAGGAATATCTCTGTATTTACATACAACACAACTTACAGATGTTCCCCGGTCTTTCCTGGTAGCCGCAATCCGTTAACAATCGCAACAGCGTGATAGAGCCTCTGCCCGCCCTCATCATAGCCGCCATCAATTGGTCTTTTTCCGTGGGGGGTGCGCCCGTGGGAGGTGAGCACAAACTCCATCTGTACTGGATCGTATGGCAAGAGATCGTATCGACCACGATGGGGGTGTTCGTCCCCGCAGTAGGAGACGAAAGGTTTAGCAGGCGAGCCTTGTCGCATTTCGATTTTGCAAGGGAAGACTGAGCGCTCGAAAAGCGCTGAGCCTATGTAGATGGGTGTACCGTCTGCTTCGTAGCAAGGTGGGATCCCTGCTTCGGGTTGACCGGGGAACGACGCAGAGTTGGTGTCTAGGACGATCCGATGTCTCGATGAAGGGGGTGTGGTTTTTTCACTAGTGGGGGTGTAGGCCGGTGGTGGTGGGGATGTTAGTTGGTTGGAACTAGAAGCGTTGCCGAGGTCTCTCTGGTTGACCGGTGGTCCTCCGTATCCATCCCCGTGTCCGGAACCATAATATGCAGAAGCAGATCCACGACTTTGATCGGAAAGTTGATTCGGAGGATAATCACCATATCCGTGCCCGCGTTGAGGATACCCTGGGGTAGGCATAGGAGGGGCGTGTTGACGTCCACCGCCATGAGACCCACCGCCGTCACGGTAGTGCGGGTCCCCATGATTGGCACCATGTTGCTGACCGCCGAGCAGTCCACCGATAAGGCCAGAGATTAGGCCGCCGCGATGATCTTGGTCATGTCCTCCACCGAGGAGGCCGGAAATTAGCCCGCCGCGGTGTCCACGTTCGCGTCGACGTTCTGTATTCTGATCAGGATAACTTGCGCAGTCATAGGGTGAATTCGTACCACGACGACGTTCCCTCCTAGTGTGACGCCTCCCGTGGTCTCGGCTTGAGCTTGAATCGCTATCTGACGAGTGACCCATGTTGTCGAAAGAAGGAGAGAATTGAGGCAACAGAGCCGGCCTCAGCACTGTTTTATAAGTAGCACGTTACCCAATAATATGATGAAGTGATACTATCTTACGCGAGTCACAGCATTGCGGCGCCCAGATGAATTACGTACACAAGCAGTGGTCACTGGTAGCGGGTGCAATCCAACAGCATCGGATGCAATTGGAATCTCCGTCAACTTCCGAGCCATAACGGCAAGTCGTTGTGTCTCTATGTCTCTAACTACTATGATAGAATTGCCAGCGCCGTGAATGTTCATAGACTCATCAGTCTTGGAACCGGAATGTATATAAATAATAAGCACCGTCCAACTGCGCGGTCACACGGCTTTGTTCTGATCCCGGGACTCGGAGTACGTCATAAGTTCGCGTCCACGAGTCGTAGTTCCCAGTGCTGCCCCCGTCATCGCTTTCTCGAACATTGCGCATCGATGGGAAAAATCTGCGTACCTATCATAAATTCCATCGACAAACCTTGCTCATTGTCCTTTTGCTTTCGAGCCTTGCACAGCTTAACCTCTCCATTGGTTGGTGGATGTGCAGGCCGGAACAGGATGCATTGCCGGATAGAAGACTAGCCCAATTCTTGGTTATGTCTTGCTCTTTTGCTTCCACTGACTCCAACGATCGCTTAGCGCTCTTCATGAATTACCGGATAGATTCACTGACTGCATGAGTACTCATCAGCCATTCACGCTCTCCTCCGGACGAACATGCTCACCATTGCTCAGATCGCATGACTCTTCCGTTTGTTAGACACAATCACCATCGAAGTCAACGACCAGGAATTCCAATGGTATTAATCATCAAACACCACTTACAGCGTTGGGATGTAAATGTATAGCTTCTTTCGGTAAGGAAAAAGTAGTACTTTTTAACCGAGTTTTACCCGCGCAAATCAAATCCTCTGTGGTAAAATTGATGCATAGCACACTGGCGGCGGTAATGTCGGCGGAGAGGTGATCTATGCATTGAATTGGAAAAGACCGTGATGAGTTTCGAGTCTCCACATATGTATGACAATGAGGGTAATGGATTTCTATCGTGTAAGGGGTTATGAGCCGTTAGTTCGAAAGCACTGTATGATAGTTTAACTTCAATATTCCGGCTTAGCTCTCGTCGCTCCTTGTAATTGTGACTTCAATATCAACGCCGCCGGCCGTCGTCCGACTAGCCCAAGGAATGAAATACATTGCGACGCCAACGTATCATTCTTGCTTCTGCATGTTGGCACGTTCTTGTTGCGGAATTGTCGGATAGTGACGAACCGTTTCGATTTGAAGCGGAAGTTGGCCAAGAGTGGTAGAATGACTCGATGAATGATGCGGTTTGGGATTTGTACTCTTAGTTTCCGTTCTTGATCCACCAATGCAAACGAATTACACGGCCGCTGAGCAAACGATCTGTGTCTCTCCGACTTTTCGGTTGAAAGTGACCCCTAATCTCAATCTATTTACAATCGCATGACTCGTGGTGCCTCGATTAACGACCCGCCTCCGTGACCCATCGCTTCTTTCAACCATGCCAAAATCTATATAGCGAGAAAGAGGGATTTTTCGTACAGCGAGAGATGGAACAAGGATGGGGAGTCGGATGCCCGGAGAGTATGTATTGAAGATGCCTGATTCCACGGTGACACCTGGCATCAATGTGTTTCGAAGACAATCTGGATGCGTAATGTAACTAGAAGACAAACTGACCACCATGAGGCGTCAATTACTACACAAGGCTCATACATCAGCGTCACCAGGAACACTACCCACAATATCAACTCCAAGACAAGTACCAGCACAAGTAGATGGTTTCAGGGCTTCCTTGTTAAGGACGTACCACTTCGTGGAAAGCACTAGTTGGTTCAGCTTCACATCGACTGGGAGTGCTCCAGCGAGTTGATCAATTAAGGTTTGAAAACGATCTATCTCCTCTGCGTCCTTTATACGTACACCATCATCATCGTCGAGGTCCGGCCAACAGACCTCGAAACCTCTATCAGCGAACTGGAGCGCGTGAGAACCACCAAAGTCCCAGTCGAGGATCGCAAGTATACGACGGGGAGAAGAATGACTAAATGTTGGTTTATCTGGCGGGATCAGCATTAGAGAGAAAGTCGAACGTACCTCACTATGACGTTCCGCCCATGGAGATCGCCGTGCCGCAACACGAAGGGGTACTCGCACTTGTATGGATGTGCTATAAAATCATCCCTCTTGCTTTTCACGCGCTTGAATGCATCCTCGGGCGTCAAGTTGAAAAGCCAATCACTGATCTCCCTTCTGAATTCTGTTTCGTGGTCCGAGAGCGTGTCCTTGTGCAACATTTGATCCATGTAGTGGAAATCACGGTCGAAGATAGACCGAACGTATTCTTGCACAGAGTCATACCTGTGTGAAATGTGAGCATGTATTGCACATGAACGAAGTTAGTCGTCGAAGAACTAACGGTCCAATGCCGTAAAGACCGAGACTGTCGACAACCCCCTATATGGCATTCAGCTTCTGCGGAATCACGTAGTCCAGGTGAGACTTACCCTACCACTATCAACATTTATACCATCAACAAGGGGACATGCGGAGCCATCTGGGCTGATTCCACCGATCATGCTAAAGGCCGTTTTTGTCCTCATCGTGCGCATTATCTCTGCAACTTGGCTGGCCATATTATGTTTTTCTTCCTCTGGGAGATCCATCCACACTTCGCTCAAACCATCTCCGTCGATATACTCCATGGCTATGAATTCAGATCCATGGGCGCAGCTATAAGCGTAGATGGCCGGAGTGGGTATGTTGAGATCGGTGTGCCGCTGACAGTATAGCATACAGCCGACGGAAGTGGAGGTCTGCGATCGCGAGATGGTATTTGGATCGATTGGAAAGCGCAGGATAAAGGGGAAGGGCCGAACAGGATTACCTGTGTCGAGGTTAAGAATGTGTACATAGTTGTATCCCCCTTCGATAACATCAATTCCTTGGACTCTAGAGACGAGCTTCGAGGACAAAATTTCGGCAGGACTTGATACGGAGGCGAAAAAATTCCTAGCTGATTCTGGGATGTTGGCTGGTAAATGAGCGTTGTGTGGGAGAGTCGCCGAGATATGAAGATGTGGAAATTGTTTGATCTGGAGGATGTCGTCCTTTGCATGGCTCACATGTTCTCTGACTGTGCTATGAGCGGTTGTGGTCGCCATGAGCAAGAATAATAAAGGAAACAAGTTGTGGTCGCTGAAACATTATCGAAATCCAGTGACATGTGACATGTGATATGCGCCAGTGCAGCGCCCTCGCTCAAACACGGCGACGATTATTATTCATAGTATTGGATTCGTAGACGTTCCGTGGCACACACGTGCGACTTCACGGCAAGACTCGGTTTCTGACCAGTTTTTTTTAGCCTGGATTAACATGTATGCATACTTCGTGGAAAACAAAGAGGATCGGACAAAACGGAGAGCATGCACGTACCGAGTTAAAACATCTACATCGCTGCAGATCCAATATCGATGTTCACCTTGTCCGCACTGTGCCAGAGCTATCGCCGTTGTGGGAGCAAAATCAGCACGTGGACGAAGAAATCTGTTAAATCGGGAATCGGCACCTTGAGTGAGACAGCCTAGCGACAGACGAAGCACGTCGTACCGGCACCATCCTACGTCGCCACAGATCCTCAGACTCTAGGCAACATCACCCGTGTTTGCGTGAGGGCTGAAATGCACACAAATAGCAACCAGTGTCACGGGCCTAGCTAGGATGATGTCACGGAGCAGTCCATTTTGGTACAGGCAGAAAGAGAGAATCAGAGAGAGCAGGAAAAGCGCGGCAGATGATGCACTTACCGAGTAAAAACATCTAGGAACTTCCTAAGCCGCTACAGAGTGCTACGTATCCAATGATCTGTTGTAGTAGCCTTCAAGCGCGGATTTACCACTGACGTGGGCGAGAGGGCAATGCGGAGTCCAACCCTCGAGACCGACATGTTTTCCAGGTCTTAAAATATTCGAGAGGACTTGAACTGAGTCCTCCCACTTAAAGTACGAACTGGGATAACTGCACCTATGCAGTCAAAAAGAATAGAAGAATGAGGCTACACACCTAATCCCAAAGCTGCGCCCTCGCAGCTGTCTCATCTCTCATCTGCTCCTTATCCCGGCTGTAATTCATCCACAGCAGACACAAAACAAAGCTACAACAACATCATTAGCAAATGACCATCCACGGGTATAAGAAAACTAACCAACTTATATCCCAAAACCCACACGGGAACCGATTCGAGAGTTTCCAGGCCGGACCTCGACGATGATGTTGATGTGCGTAAAAAGGACACAGAGGAGATAGATCATTTTCAAACCTTCTTGCCGGAGCACTTCCAGTCGATGTGAAGCTGAACTATCCCTTCCGCTGGGTTTGAAAATAGAGATCGTAGTACTTGTAATTTAAAATCGGCGAATGTGATGGCGAGAGAACGATTGAGGCTGGATGTATCGCGCGAGCTGAAGATGTGATCCAAGCCATGGCAAACGGCATGTTTTCATGGCGCCTCAAAAGCGGTGATAAAAGTTCGAGAAGGCCTGAATGGATTCGCAGCATTCTAATAGTCGTGTCTTTGAAGCTGTACACCGACATTCGCACTTGCTCGTCTGAAAACTGAAATTGCCATCATCGGAGATGGTTCTACTGACGTATAGTACAAGGTACCCACTCTCACACAACGTTTCGTCCGATTATTATTAAATCTGCTTGCACGGTCACCGACATAGAGTGACTTTTGCATTCTGGACGTCTTTCTCCGACATTTGTACCGTGCGACATCCACTTGTCTTTCCAAGGAATGTGTTGAAGGCGATGAATGATCTAGAAATCGGTCATAGGAAGCACTCTGGTTGCGCAGAGCAATACTTCCTACCTGTTCGGGAAGACACTGCCACATTGGAAGTTGTTGCCGTCTGTTATCGTTTGTACTGTTTGGCTCACGGGCCAATGAACAACAATCCATCGGCACCGCCGCCTACTACTTTGGCACACTTCTCCCGTCCGTCGCAGTACATCTCTAACCCACATTAACCCCACCATCATGGCACTGCCAACAAAAGGGCGAGTCATCATCGACACCACAGTAGGCGAGATTGACATCGAGCTGTGGTCCAAGGTATGTGACAGTCCTTCCCAGCCTCTGGATGGCATGCTGTGTGCGACGAGCCTGAACTTATTCACTTGTAGGAAACGCCGAAAGCGTGTCGGAACTTTATCGCATTGGCTATGGAGGGTTTGTGAGTTCTCTCGGCCTCAAGCGTGCACCGTCCCCCTGAGAAGCGTCATATTTGTTGTACCGGTAATAGGATACTACGACGGCGTCATATTCCACCGGTGAGTCATTGTCCCCTACATGGAGTATGAGGGTTTAAATACGGTGTATTAGTGTTGTCCCTGGGTTCCTAGTTCAGACGGGCGACAAAACCGGAACCGGAGGAGGGGGAGAGTCATTCTTTGGCGGTATGTCAGTTCTGTTTTGATTCAAACGAGATTGAATCTCGGCGACTATAGAACCGTTTGAGGATGAAATTCATCCTCGTTTGAGATTCCCCCACAGAGGTTTAGTCGCGATGGCGAACAGTGGCACAAAACATTCAAACGACTCACAGTTTTTCATCACTCTTGGTGAGCCACCGCACAGCACATTTATATTACCATCAAGTTATTGAGGATATATTTGGTACAGATCGGGCAGATGAGTTACACGGAAAACATACATTGTTCGGACGTTGTGTGGGCGATACGTTCTACAGTATGTATCACGTCACCCGTCATTGCATCGCCATCGCTAATATGTCACCGCTAATTGAAATCTCCTGCTAGATGTTCTGAAAATAGGCGAAATGGGTAAGGTTCCGATTCGGGAAAGGCTGTCATTTAGTGACCGAGATGTTATTTTCGTATATTCATCTAGAGCTTGATGATAATGGGCGGCCCCTATAGTAAGTTTCTTCCCGGTGATGGTGGGGTGCGGTGCTAATACGTGTGGAGTACAGTCCTCCGAAGATCAAAAGCATACGAATAGTTGACAATCCTTTCGATGATATTGTGCCTCGTATCACTGCCGCTGAAAAGAGGGTTCAGCAACGGGCCAAAATACAGGCACAGAAGGAGCGAGAAGAAGCGGAACGTAGGCGTGGAGCCAAAAAGTGACGCCGAATCAAATCCGGTCATCATGAATCTGACAACTGTTCTACTAGGAACGCAAAACTGTTGAGTTTCGGTGCTGATGAGGACGAAGGGGGGCAAGAGCCATCAATCAAAAAGAAGGCAATCTTTCGACCAGATCGTAAGTATAGAACATCTCGACAGCTTGTATGACTTGTACTCAAGTTGGTCACATTGACGCATAGTTGTGGAGGACGGTCCGTCGTCTGCGGTGCCTGACTTTGTGTCCAAACCTGTGCTTCCACTGGAACCAGAGAGAAAGGCGGAGTCGAAGACAGAAACAAAGTCATTGTCCAAAAATAACGATAAAGATGACATAACGAAGATTCGAGAAAAGCATGCACAAGAGCAAGCATCCGAAGAGTGAGTATATATGTGCATGTTTGTATCGAGAGTGATATGACGAGAATTCAGGAAATCTCGTAAGAGCGAGATAGCCAAGATGGAGGCTGAGATACGGAAACTTACGAAACGACATGACAACGACAGCGATGAAGAAGTTAAGAGAAAGAAGCCGAAAAAATCTTATTTGGAGGAAGAACTAGCGAAATACGCTAAAGGACGAGGGAAGCACAAGAAAGGAAAGGACGGAAAACGAAAGGATGAAAGTGACGTGTTGTCTGCGTTGAATAGCTTCAGGGACAAGCTGCAGAGTCAGAAGTGGTCAGACGGAGAAGACAATGATGTCATTATGGGTGATGAATCGAAGGCCGAGGAGGGGACAAAGGATGAAGGAAGTGCGGCGGCAGCAGGTGAGGAGGAGCCTGGGATGGAGGTTGATGATGATTTTGGGTTTATGAATCATGCGCTGCATTTCCCGAAAGACAACGGAGAGGAGACGCAGAAGGCTGAGAGGGATTATGAGGTTATTGATCCTCGACAGAGAGGAGCGAAGGCTCGGGAAGAGGAGAAAGAACGCCGAAGGGTTCAGAAAGCCGGCCGGGGCGGAAACAGACGATGAACCCGAGACACGTGCTACGAAACGCCAGCGGTCTTCACACAGTCGTTATTGTGAGCGTGAAGGCTGTGAATGCTCAACATGTGTATATGTTCCTGGCTATTCCTGGCTAATTAGCTCAGCATTTTGTGCACGAAGCTGATCGACGGGCTGCTGATGAGCTCTGCGCAGCCCACTGCTGAATAACCTGTGCAGCTTAAGTCGCGAGGCCAGACGAGTGGACCTAAAGGGCCCAACGGTGGCCTAGCTTCAGCCTAAATCGTGACAGATGGTAATATAAAAGGCCGAAACCGTTTCCATACTTGATTCCAATTTTCCCACACCGATCAACTCTTACCCTGCCACACTTTCTCCTCATTCCCGCTCACACCATCCGCTTTTCTAACCCCCGTACTTTACCCGAACTCCATCCAAATGGCATCTAAAGCTGCACAGAAACGTGTAAGTTATTCTGTTCCTACTCACACCGGCTTCACGCTCATATCACTTTGCTCCACTCACCGCTACCGCCCGCTTTCGTTTCCCGCTCCAGCTCACGAAAGAATACATTACAATGCAAAAGGAACCACCTCCATACGTGTGGGCTCTTCCGGATGAGAAGAACATCCTCACATGTCCGTCTGTCTCAAACAATCTCTTTCTCGCTCTCGCTTACACATGCCGGTTGCACGTTTCAAAGGGAACTACATCCTCGTACGTCGAACATTGCTTTGATTTTCGTGATCCCGCCTTCTTACATGTCCTCTTTGCCTTAGCGGGGGCCGCCAGATTCGCCGTACGCAGGTGGGGAGTATCATGGAGTGTTGCTGTTCCCCTCGGA
Organism: Amanita rubescens; assembly: GCA_015039365.1. NCBI lineage: Eukaryota > Fungi > Basidiomycota > Agaricomycetes > Agaricales > Amanitaceae > Amanita > Amanita rubescens. The sequence goes on from WION01000183.1 coordinate 22,804, forward strand.
GTATCCTTTCAAGCCACCAGGTATCAAAGTACGTTCGTTCCGAGGCACCCGATGTTTTCAATTCTGACCATCTTTGGCGCCCTGTCATGTCATTTTTTTACTCGCTTCCGCCCTGGTTCGCTTACCGCTTGTTGCCTGTGACAGATGTTGACGCCCTCGGGAAGATTTCAACCAGACAAAAAGATTTGCTTTTCGATGTCTGATTTCCACCCGGGAACGGTGAGTTGACATCCCGTCCCCCCTCCATATATCACTTGTACTTGTCCGATGGAGACCGATACTGACTCTGAGTTGATGTTCTAGTGGAACCCCGCTTGGAGCGTAGCGACCATGTAAGTTGCCGTTGATGATGTTACCTTTTTTACACATCCCCATTTTGGCAATGTGTCTGGACTGGACCCTGAATTGTTATGTCTCGTGATACTGACTACACATCGTCTTTTATTAGATTAACCGGCCTACTGTCATTCATGTTATCCGATGAAATGACTACCGGGTCTATGACATCCAACGACGCACATAAACGCGCGTTTGCCACCCGGAGCCACGCTTGGAATCTTACAAATCAACGATTTAAAGATGCATTTCCTGAGGTAAGTGTTATTGATGTAATGATGCCAAGCGTCCGTTTTGGAACACGTTTTCGGACCCATATTATCTTGCGATGGAGCCGCAGCAGGTGCTGATTTACCTTGATTCTCCGCAGTACTGCACACCGTTTCCAAAAGACCTTCCTAACATGGGCGCGAAGGAAAGAGGATTGGCAGAAACTGCTACTCCTAAATTAGCATTACCTTCCGGAGCATCGACATCATCCTTCTCGAGCCCGTGCATATCCGTGCAGTCGACGTCATCGGGAACATCACTCTTGGGTTCTTCACCAGAAGAATCTGGAGCTGGACAGCAACAGCAGGAACCATCTTCGACATCGTTGACCGTTGTGAATCAAAATACAAATGGAAGAGTAGAAGAGTCGCGGAACATCAATCCACCGACAGGGTTGGTGGCCGCATGGGGGCAACTTCTTTGGGAAAAATGGCGATGGGGCGTGCTGATCGCGGTCGCCGTAATAGTCTCGAGGTTCTCATCATCCGCCTAAGATGATGGGGTACGGGATACGGATGGGACCGCGGTAGGTGGAGTCGTGTCCAAAGTTTCTTGGTGATGAACACGATTGGATTTCCTTTGGCGATCATCGATCACTTCTTTTCTTTTACCTTGTTACACCTTTTTTCGAGGATTCAGCACTGCCATCCGTCTCGTGGTTGCCGTGCCCGAGTCCTTTTTTTTTCCCTTTTCAACCCTAGCATTTTCGCTGTTTAAAGCTTACAAGGAGATGATAGGTTATGTCGATCGCGAATGTGTTATCCAATCCAATATCCCCGTCCCCACGTTCCGGAACATACTTTTCGCCAGTGGTCTTCTGTCCCTCCCCGATTTACATTCGATTCAACCTATATATTCTATTACTAGCGCCTTCCTTTTTCTGTCTCTTGGATATTTGAGTAGGCTATAAACTCGTTTCTTTTCGAAATGAAATGTAAATTGTATTCTTCTTTACTTTGACAATTTAGATGATTGGGAAGCTGATCACATGCTCATTTGACTGTCGACTTTTATGATAGTAACACTACAGTTTGTGTATATATCGATACAGTAAGACGGCGGGACTGCTAACCAGAATCACCATCGGTCGTCCATAAACGACCGAGTGGCTCGGATGTGCCGTGTATAAGTGGTTCGATGGCGGTCCAAATCTCATTTGTAACTTGTTCGATAGAACGACTGGCATCGATGGTAATCCACCTCAGTCGATCTTGTCGTACCACATCACCGGCGCCACCGCGATCCTGGACTATCACAGGATCTAGCGTACCCACCGGCTCCGGTACTTGTTGTAGAGGTGGCGGTGGCGGTGGCTGGGTCGAGGGCCCTCCTCCCATCTCGCTCGCCATCCTCAAAAACACCTCTCTGACTCTTTTTTGCATTTCTTCCTTTTCGTAACGTTCCTGCCCGTATCCGCCTCGTTTCCTTGCGTGTTCGGGGGATATGTCGAGGAAGAGGGTGAGGTCTGGCGAGGGGAGGGAGATGTCTGGTGCGCGGCACCATGTGTAGGGGAGGCCTTTAGCGTGGGAGAAGGCGATCCCTGAGAAGGCGTAGCGGTCAGCGAGGAGGATGGTAGGTTTAGGAGTTGTATCTGCATCGAGGGATGCGGTAAGGGTTTGTTGGATGGATGTGCTGCATAATCATGTCAATTCGATTTCAGGACGCAAGTAGAGGAACCCTAAAACGTTTCTTTTTTCTGCCTTCTCGAGAAAAAGATAAGTACGGCGTACGTACGCGAGTTCCCATCGATTTGCGGAGAAGAGTAGATGGATCGCTCTGTCGTCTAGATCTGACTGGGATCGGAGGTAGGCATCGATCATTTTGCCGATAGGCGTCGTGCGGTCTGGTTTTAACCGATTAGGTTGGATATTTTTGAAGGGGGGAGCTAGGATGTTTTGGAGGTACCACCTACCTGGGAATTTGATGAGCTTTGCTGGGATGCCATGTTCGTGGAGGCGGGCGAGGATGGCGGAGGATTGGGTGGATTTTCCGGAGCGGTCGAGGCCTTCGATGACGATGAACGCGCCGCGTTTTATGTTGGTCATCATGGTTTTGGGTCGAGTGCGATAAGGCAGACATATGGCTGGCACGCGGCATGGCTTACACCTCATGATTCCTTCAGCAAAATTGGGACCAAGGCCTAGCGTAAACCCTGAACTTCAAGCTTCGAAGTCCTACATTCGTGGTAACAGTAACCAAGCTGTTCCGCTCCTAAAATTTTGTCTAGACGGTCAACTATGATTTTTTATTATTTAATATTATTTTTATTATTTCCTTGTTTTAATTTAGGCCCGATGTCACATCATATAGTCCCCTCCGGTTTGCTGCTGCACCCTGCTCTATGCATACAGCAATATATATTGCATTGTACAGTACATTTTGTATGAATAGAAAATCGAGGACAAGGTCAGCACTGGGCACGTCGAAATTCGACGTACGTGACAGTGTAACGTGTTACACCACACTCTTGCCCTGCCCCTCCCAGCCTCGACTCAGCTCGGCAATCGCGAGTCGCGGGCCTGGTGATGATCATACTCGACCTTTGCGAACGACTTGAGTTCGATGCCCTGAGATGCCCTAGGGCAACATACAGCACATGTATTATCCACCCGGTTTATTCCTTCGGTAAAACTTAAAAGGCCATGTGCCTCGAAAGACACTTACGAAGCCATATGACTTGACCTGTATGCTTCCTGCATGTGACGTACTTATGATAATCTTCATCAAATGATTGTGATGTATGTATAAAAGAATCACTTCCGTTCTATGAGAATCACGCTAATCTCTGTTGTAAGTTGATCAATAATGAGGGCATTTCACAGGCATAAGAGGTCTCAAGGAGGAGTAGGCACGGCAACTCACACTCGGGAACTCCTCGCCGTGCTCCGTCTACCCCGAACGCGTCAATTGTCCTAAGTATAAAATTTGAACGTGCGCAGGGCCTCGCATTTATTTTATTTTATTCGCCTCACAATATGTTCGTTCTATCTGGGTTTACTCTACTAGTCCTCGGCGCTTTGCAGCTGACTGCAGCGCAGGATCTAGGCGTTCCTTTATCATGGAGAGTACGTTTCGCGTGTCTTGCACACTTATAAAAGAAATTCAGCCTTTTTTTCACAGCATTTCTCCAACCTTCGCTCCCTTGCAACACGTATCGCCATTTCTCGGAACGCGATAAACACCATTTTACCGCAGCTCACTCCTTCCGATGCTCAATTCAATGGCAAGTTTCCAAATAGTGTAATTTACTGACGCTGAGGGTTCGCAACATCAAGGTATCGGGTGGTGGCAATCTGGCAATGTCTGGTCCGCCATAGCGAACCATGATTATCACGCCAAGACTAGGACATACCAGACCCAAGTCATTGACAACATCAAAAAGGGGTGGAGCCTTTATACCAACTTTGATCCGTATGAGTAAGTTATTAGTCTATCTTTATGTTTAGCAGGGAAGAGTAGTTGACGAACATAATTGCAGGGTAAGCCATCCGCTCACTCTTCATATAACCTTATAGACTGAATCAACTTGGGGATAGTACAATGATGATGCACTGTAAGTTTTCCCACCGATCATGGAATTTCATAATCACATCGAGTCTAGGTGGTGGGCGACAGCGGCCCTGTACGCCCACAGAGCGTACGATGGTTCCACCATGTTGACATATGCCATTGATACTTGGACGCATGTTTCAAAATAGTGAGATATCCTCAATTTCACGTACTCCCCGAACTTAGCTGTGCATAGCGTTATCTCGGAGGCAGATGCAGCATCTGGTCGTATTTCGACAAAAAGTTTCGCTATTGCGAAGACTTGCTCCGGACGTACGTATTTGTAAAAATCAGGGCTTCTTATATTCCTAACAATGCTTGTACGCGTATTCAGACACTATGGCTGGAGGCGTCTTTTGGGTACGTGTCAAGACCATGTGAGCTTATTGCATATGTATACTGACTGGCCTCGATCCAGCGCCCTATCTCTGGTGACACATCCATCAACTCTATTACGACTGGGTACGTTAGAATCAAGATTCCAGTTCGGTCTAGACTTGTCGATGACGTCTGTTGTTTTCTTCCTTTTTTTCTGAAAGGTTGTACATGACGTATGTTTTCCCTACGTTTACATGCCAAACATCGCGTCAAACGTTCGATCAACAGGCTCTCTGCGTATCTTGCTGAATATACCGGTGAGGCGAAGTATACCGAAGCAGCCATTCTCAGCGCACAATGGATCAAGAATGTCAACCTCAATTCTAAACATATTGCTCTGGACTTTATCAACGCCGACGATTGTTCTCGCTCACCCTCCTCGTGGTTGTTTACGTACAACACCGGCAAATTTGTTGAAGGACTGAGCGTGTTGACTAGTGTGACGAAAGATTCTTCGTGGAAGGATTTGTAAGTAAATATGTTTTCTAGGTGTATTTTACTAATATGCGAGTTGGCGGATAGGATGACCTTAGTCGTTGCGAATGCGACCAAGTCGAGTGCTTGGGAGGGAAGCGATGGGATTATCACTGAAGGTTCAAGCACTGAGAGCGGCAATGACGGTGTTGGATTCAAAGGTTTGTAATTGGAACCTGATTATCTTATCGACTGAAATTGTTATCCCTTAAGCCATCTTCATACGTGGCCTGGGTGAGGCGTTCGTGAGAAACACGGAATACTCTCATTTTGCTATTTTGATTCAAAGCTATATTGACGTTCAGGTGAGATTGCATTGTTGCTCATGGCAGACTAAGCCCATTAGGGCTGACCCTGACTTTTCTTTCACCGTAGTGCAATGCCCTTTTGGAGCTTGCGGCGAGTGGTACATCGTATTCCGCAAATTGGCACGGCCCTCCCATGGCTTTTACTACATGGGGACAGATGGCTGCATTGGATGTGCTAGTTTCCGCTATCCCAGGTTATTAAGGCTAATACATACGTAATATATATAAACTCGAATCCGCTATCGCACTCTTGGATATATGTTTTGGCCATGTCCGTATATAACATGTAGCGAGTGGGATGAGGCGCGACGATGATTTATGTCTGATCAGCGGGTGACATGATGACCGATGACCGTTCGTTATGATATATCCTAAGTGATGCTTATGTAGGACCAACTGGGGATGTGATTTCGCCTGACTTTTAGATGCCGATCATACCTCAACATGATGTTTCTAGTAAAGATGGGGATATAAATGAATTATTGGATACTACTCAGCGCGCGATCATCAATAAGGATAAATAATTTGAACACGAGTCACCTAGGTTCGCACACTTAAAGACTTTTACGTCCCAAATCGGTTTCGAAAGATATCCTACCAACCACACAGTACGTGACGTCCCTTCCAACCAGCGCGTGCCATGAAATAGACCAAGCTCTGGACCTTTCGATGTAGGTTGGATTTATTTCCTCTTTCAAGTTTCCGCTAACGTCAAGTGCTGTCTGCCTCGTCTGCCCGCAGCCCCACGCGGGAATATAAATACTAATGGAGGCTGATGCAGCTCGCTATGCCACTCGGAGGGCACCATTTCATGTTTCGCCGAGGTGAGTCCCTGAGCAATCCAACCCTCCTACATGCTTCTTGGTTCACCTGCTTGTCTGCCAGCTATCACCTCTACAATACATCTACTTGCCATAAGCATGGGTGTTTTTCGGCTCAGACACCGCTATAGGACAAAGCAATACTACTGGGATGATCTTTGGGCGGCATGTACTCTGTTCGCGGATGTGGGGCTCTTTTTGAGCATTTGGCTGTGGCCAATATATTCCGGTATGTGTCCTGCACAGTGTCTTGAAATGAGTGGTATCCATTGACAGTGGGCATGGAACGCTGTTAGTACCAGGTAATCATATCGAACCCGAAGAACCATTATCACGGATCTGGATAGTGGGAGTTTTGTTGCCAACTATTAATTGGTAGGTGTGCTGTCCCCCGATTGCGTTGAGCTCTGATAAGGTGCCTTGTGATATGAACAGGACGTCTCGCATTGGCGTCGCGTTCTCGATATTCAGGATCGCGGAGAAAGACGTACCGAGAAGGCGTTGCATCCTTGCTCTCATTTCCATGTTCCTTGTTTTGTGGATCTTGGCCATAACGCTGAAGTGTATCCATTGCTCTGAGATGCGAACACTTCAGCTGAACCGTGTGGACCCATCCTGCATGGGCCATATAGCGCAACTTTGTTTCACTGGTTGTATGTCAATCGTCATATCACAATATGGCTCGGGCTGATGTTCTGAGGATTTGAAGTGTTCATCATCTGCGACTCTTGTCTGGTCTCCATCCCGCTTCATATGTTGCGACATCTCAGGCTGCCAAGAACCGACCGATTCGTGGTTCGCGCCGTCTTTAGTGCTTCTGTTCTATCAGCCACTGCAGACATTGTCACCACCACCTGCAATCTGGTGTACTTCCCCGACAAAATCACTCATATATACGTGGTCGGAATGACCGTTCAGATCAGGGTAACATGCATGCCAGTTGTTAACAGTTGGCCCCTGTTAACGATCTGTCCAGGGTGCAGTGTCGCTGATAGTTTGCAACCTGATCGTCGTGGGGCCGTGCATTTACCGCCTCTTCAGAAGGGCCGAGCAAGATTTATCGATACCGATATCATTCCACATAGAAGTCACCCCAGTCAGGATGTCAATCGACGATTGTTTAGTACCGCCCCTAAGTCAAGTTGAACGCGCCTTAGTTCGAGAGCAGCGCTCCCGAAGGTTCGCTCTTGCCCACCTCGCAGCGATGATATCTGGAGGATTATTACATGCTTCGGGCGAACATTTGTCTGAATCCCAACCCTCATTGGACGCTAGTACGGTGCGCAAGCGAATGCAGCTTATATTATTTTTTTGCTCTAATAGCACAGATATTAGGCCCACAAATATGTGAAGACTTAGCCTATCCAAGCGTGTAGTATCCATCGGAGCATTCTCGAGTGGACGAGCAGTCGCACGAAGGGAGGGGCATAGTCAAAGAGGAAGGAAAATCCTCAGCACATAAGTACGACACATAGCTACGAACATTTAAAACGAGAGATGTGACATCTGATCGCGATAAGACATCGATACATAGTTAGATCTAAGCCCGCGCGGTACAAAATGCTGCTTGTGGCTAACCGCCCTTCCGCCTCTTTCGTATCCCTTTCTTATCTTGTATCTAGATAGCGGGTATCACTTCGTCTTCCAAACGTTTCCTTGATAATTTCAACTCTAACTTGTGTCGGTGCCTCCACTACGGTCGCCGATGTTCATGGCCTTGACCTATCGGCGTACATACGGAAGACACGCCTAGCTAGGGAAAGCGGTGGCTTTTGCAATGACTCACGGTCACTGCGTGGACGACAACGAGGTCAAGGTCAAATATAGATTAGCATAGCATCAAGCGAATAATCAATCGCGAATAAGTGTGCCTTAGCCTGTCGTGATCAGGCTGACAGTCATCGCGTTCTGTTGCTCCGACGGCAGTCATATAATTTCTCCGCGGTCGCAGCTAATACTGGTACCGTATTTCTTGTTCGGAACATTTTTTTGACCATATTCACATAAAAGTAGCAAAGGAAGCGAGGGACGACATCAATGTCTAACCGTTGAGCCACTAAGTATGATGCATAATGTATGATGATACCTTGAAGATAGGGCTTTTCAAAGTTTGCCGTCCGTTAGAGGCGGAGTTTTATAAATAGTATCGATCATATGCCATGACATGAGTTCGACAATTTGCGCCCAATATTTACTATTGTGCTAATGACTCTCATTTTTTATTCAATGGTTCTATCCCTGTCGATACCATGCATAGGACTATAAGTATGCGAGCTGACTCGGACGCGCTACCGTTCCATGAATTTCAGAGGTGAGCAGTTCTAGCGTTCAATGTTTCACGGTTCACCATGCGTCCCCCAGTTATCCCATTCCCAGTACACCTGCTTGCGATAAGCCTGGCGGTTTTTCGGCTTGGGCACAGTTATAGGACAAAGCAATACTATTGGGAATGATTTATTGGCAGCATGTACTCTGACCGGATGTGGGGCTCTTTTTGAGTGTAATGGGTATGCCCATTATATGTCCTAAGAATGGACTCTGCCTGCTGGCAGGGCTTATTGAACCATGACAGCACCGGGAAGTAATGTTGAGCCCGAATGGCTCACAGTGCGTATCTGGGTTGCGGGACTTTTGCTGCCATGCGTCACTTGGTACGTTTGGCTCCGTGACGGCGTTGAGCCCACTGATATGCATATTCTATGGATCACCAGGTCGTCTCGCATTCGGGGTCGCGTTCTCGATATACAGGATTGCAAAGCAAGATGCGATGAGAAACACCGTTCTCATTTGCTTGTTCATTCTTATCTTATATGGATAATTGTCATGGTGTTGAGTTGTTCTGCAAAATAGAAGTTGGGACTAGACCACCCAATCCCATTTTGTACTGGCTATGAAGAGCAACTGTTTTCACAGTCCGTATGTCCCTCGTTATACCGCCCCATGTCGCAAGCTAACTTTTTGAGCATTTCAAGTGTCCATCATCGGCGATGCTCTCCTTGTCTTTATCCCGCTTCATATGTTACGAGGTCTCAGGCTGTCAAAAACCGACCGATTCCTGGTCCGCACTGTCTTCAGCGTTTCGGTCGTATTTTCTATTGCCGCGATTGTAAGGACCGTGTGCAATTCCGGTGTAGTACACCCTCAACCAATTGGCCGAAATGGTCTTTCAAGTCAGGGTGAATGCGCTCGTCTTTTGTTTCTAATTGGGCTCACTGCTAACAACACCAGGGTGCGGTAGCGCTGATAGTTTGCAGCCTATATATTGTGATACCCTGTATCTATCGTCTCTTCAGAAACACTGAACAAGATGCGTCGATACCAATATCAATCCCTATAGATGTCTCACCAGCCAGGATCTCTCCAGCCAGGACGTCGAACGCCGATCGTCGAGTACCTCCTCAGAGTCAAGCTGAACAGGTCGTAGTTCGAGGACAGTGTTCCCAAGGATGCCTTGTTCTCCAGGTCCCATCTCGCGTATCTGGTGGACACTTCTAAGATCCGGATAGTGAACCCCAGCCTTTATTAGGTGCTATGTTGCACAATCATGTGCAATCCGTGTGGTCACCCGTGACCTATCTTATGCATCCATTCATTCTTACGCTGAGCGCCCACGTGCTATAGTAAGTGATCTAATAGCGTAGAGAGGTGGAGGATCACCACTTCAAGCTCATGGGTAGATTCGAAGCAATCATAAATCACCTGTGCTCTTGGCACGGTGAGGCTGGCTGTATCCCTTTGATCAGACGAGTTGTGCAATTGTCTTACTTTACCGTAACTAGATAGATGTCCAAGATCGAGGGCGTGAGGGCGAGCGAACCTGTCTTACTGGTTGCGCACAATTCCAATCATGGAAACGCTACCATAAGATATTCAACCTTTGCCTACTCACTCTCAGCTCGGGGTGTGCTGGAGCTAGATACGGCTGGATCTTCGAATAATGTATGGCCCTACCTTACATATTTGCGCCAAGGTGAAAATGCCCTGCTTCTCCTCAACATACTTCGGATTTCAATAGCAGACAAACAAGTGACTTTCCTGTCAAGCGCGTAAGTCACGGCACGATTCCAAACCAGTGGTAAAAATTGACTCTAAAGTTAAAGGGTTTTGTTACGGCCCATGTGCCAACAGTTGAATGTCTCCATTAATGGTCAGTAACGGAATTCCATAATTCCATGACGTGCCCCACACTGCCCCAGATCGGGTTTCCTTCCCATCCGATATCGTATAACTGAGGAACGCCATACGTCTGCAGCGCCGACAGAAAGATTCGGTGTGCGTCCAACCTGACAAGTAATAACGTCATCCGGTTTTCGTTTCTTTCCCTCTGCTGATAGAGGTTCTCTTTCCACTCAAAACCACTTGTGTTAAGGTAGGGATAGTGTAGGAGAGATAACCATGGCGGAGGAGCGGCCATTACAGAAGAACGAGCGTAAGAATATAATTGGTAGACGATATATCAGTGGCTAATTACAGTATAAGTGCGCTATAAGACCCTCCTTGTATCCATGGTATGCGAGGCCAGTAGATGAACGTCGCAACAAGTAATTTTGCTAGTATGGCAATGAAACCTGAAAAAATAAAAACAGTGTTGCAGACCATGCGTGACACGTGACACGTAAAATACCTCGGTGTTTGGTGCTATTTGCAGCGCGCCAGTGCTTTCTTATCTTGTATCCAGATAGCGGGTACCATTTCCAAAACGTTTCCTTGATAACTTGTGCTCCTCCATTACCCGCGGATATTCATGGCCTTAGCATTTTGACCAGTGTACAAATGACCTAGGGAGATTAGCATCTTGAAAGCGAATAACCGATTACGCGATCATTGATCATGAATAAATTGTGCCTTAACCTGTCGCGATCAGATAGTAGTGCTAGTGTGCCGACGGTCATCGTGTTTTGTTGCTCCGACGGCATTCGTGTATTTTCTCCGCAGTCGTCGGAGCTAATACTACTACTAGTACGTCGAACTCGTCCGAAACATATTTTTTGACCATAGAAAAGCGGCGAACGAAGCGACGGGCGACATCGATGTCTAACCATTGGGCCACAAACTTTGCCTGGCAAGCACTGAGCATCATGCGACATGTATGACGCACGCATGATGTATGCTAATACCTTGAAGATACGGCTTTTAGAAATTTAGTTGCCGTCCGTCACCACAACATTGAACATTCGTTTACGGTAGAGGTAATTGAATAGTATCGATTGATCGATCATATACCATGACATGGGTTGGACTTTGCGCCTATTTTTGTGTTAATAACCTCCCAATGGTTATATCCTGGCTTTCCCTGTCGAAACCCTGCATAGGACTATAAGTATGCGAGCTGACTCGGACACACTACCGTTCCATGCATCTCAGAGGTGAGCAGTTCTAGCGTTCAAATGTTTCACGGTTCACCATGATGCGTCCCCCCAGTTATCGTTCTCCCAGTACACCTGCTTGCGATGAGCCTGGCGGTTTTTCGGCATGGGCACCGTTATAGGACAAAACAATACTACTGGGATGATTTATTGGCAGCAAGTACTCTGACCTCGGATGTGGGGCTCTTTTTGAGCGTATGGGTATGGCCATTGCATCCCGGTACGAGGGTGTTCTAAGAATGGACTCTACCTGCTGACAGGGCTTGTCGAACGCTGACAGCACCGGGAAGTGAACCCGGAACCGAAACGCGCGCCGTTGTGCGTATGTGGGTTGCGGCACTTCTGCTGCCATGCGTCGTTTGGTAAGTTTGGCTCTGTGACGGCGTTGAGCCCGAGGCTGATATGCATATTCTATGGATTACCAGGTCGTCTCGCATTGGGGTCGCGTTCTCGATCTACAGGATCGCAAAGGAAGATGTGATCAGAAAGTATTGCGTCGCCGCTCTCATTATCGTGTTCTTTCTTATATGGATAGTCGTCATGGTGTTGGAGTGTATCCGTTGTTCTGCGTTTGACCTGGACTTCCCAGTCCCCGCATCTTGTATGGGTTATGTAGAGCAACTTTTTTTCACCGTCTGTATGTTCTCTGTTATACCGCCACATGTCGCAAGCTAACTTTTTGAGCATTTCAAGTGTCCATCATCGGTGATGCCTTCCTTGTATTTATCCCGCTTCATATGTTACGAGGCCTCAGACTGTCCAAAACCGACCGATTTCTGGTCCGCACTGTCTTCAGCGTTTCGGTTCTATCTTCTATTTTCGCAATTGTAAAGACAGTGTGCAATTTGGCGGACTCTCCCAACCAATTTAGGAGTCTGTTCAAGTTGTCCGAAACGGTCCTTCAAGTCAGAGTAAATGCGCTCGCCTGTTGTTTCTAATTGGGCCCACTGCTAACAACACGTTCAGGGTGCGGTAGCACTGATGGTTTGCAACCTAAATGTCGTGATACCGTGCATATATCGTCTCTTCAAAAACACTGAACAAGATGCGTCGATACCGATATCAATCCACATAGATATTTCTCCAGCCAGGGTCTCTCCAGCCAGGACGTCGATCACCGATCATCTAATACCCCCTCGGAGTCAAGCTGAACAGGTCGTAGTTCGAGAACAGCGTTCCCAAGGACGCGTTGTTCTCCAGGTCCCATCGCACGTATCTGGTGGAGAGTACCATGATCTCGAGAGGCCTTTGTCTGAGCCGCAGCCTTTATTGGATGCTATGTTGCACACGCATGCGCAATCCATGCAGTCACCCGTGACCTAACTTGACCGTCTAAACGGCTCATATGCTGTAGTAGTAGTTCAAGAGTGATCTACGGATAAAACGTCGCGGTACTAGTCATGATAGTCATTACCGTGCCAAATGCTATTGAAACAATGCAAAGAGTACAAGATCCCGCAACAATCAAAAAAGGTCCCATACCAATCATCCCATTCTCGTTCTTGAGCTCGAGCTCTTTAACAGCTCGCTCAGCTTCGTAATCACAATACTCTTCTCTCCTGTTCCAGTTCCAGAAGCTTTCCTGTCATTATCCCCTCCTCTCCTGTCATTGTCCCCTTCACTAAGTGGAAGCGAAAGACTCGACCGGCTTTGATACCGACCTCCCAAGACGAGTGAGAACCTCCTCGTCCTTTCCCTTTCCTTCGCTCCATTTGCAACCATACCACCCGACGAAAATCCCTCAATTGTCCCACTACCCGAGCCCATAGGCACCGTACGCGCAGTGACGTTCAAAGGCTGCAAAGCGATCGCAGGCAGGGAAAACCGTTTTTTCCTCTTCACCGTTGACTCGACAGGCTTCGCAGACGTGTGCTGCTCCTGTTGGACCTGTTCCTGCTGCCGAGAACGTTCATCAACACCAATGGGTACAGTTGCACCAGGCGTTGGCGAATTGAGCAGTTGTTCTCGACGACCCTGACACCCGTTTTGATCGTGACTGCCAGTGGAGCTCTCGTCCCTGACCACGCCCTCAGCCCCTTCGCCGAACCCTTCCAACACGTGCAAACTACTTGATGGTCTGGGGTTCGGACCTTTACCGTTCAGCGACTTCAGCCTCAACCTTCCTTTCCTCCCATCTACAAGCGGAACCTCACCCATCCGCGCTCCAGATGTTCTCTCAAAGTCCATCCCCATCAGCGCTCTAGGGGACGAAGGTGCCGAATCGGTGCCGCTCGCTTGGACTGAAAACGAGGGTGTCGAAAGCCATGCGGCAAAATTAGACAGCGATGTTATGGTGTCCCAATTATGCGAGTTGACCTCGTCATTCGAATTACGATTGAGATCCGAATCATTCTGATCCCTACCATACTCTGCTTCTGGATCTAGGACAGGGAAAACCGTCTCGTAACACACGTTGCAAGCTCGAGCCGGTTTGCTCGAGCTGTCATCGTCTCCTGCGTCCGTGATGTAGAATGTCTGTCAAACACGCATTGTCGACAATCGCATATGGAAAAAAACGAGTACCTGAGGCCTACCTTTTCGGAACACCCCCCACACACGCATCGTCCGCAGAGTCTGCAGTGGTGCCTGCGCCTTCTCCAACCAAATCCTTGGCCACAGCGCATACACTCCCTCGTTTTCTCGTCCGGTATCCAGATAGCAGGTACCCAGTGATCAACTTTTCTCCTTCTGCCGGACGTTTCGTTGAGATTTTCAACTTTCGCTCGGCCTGGACTTTTACCGTCTACCAGAGACACAGACGACGCGGCCGGTGGAAAGGGTAACGCTTGCAACGACTTTCTGACGTGATGTGTAGACGCCGACGACGTCAAAGTCGAATTCGGATTGGTCACGTTGAGCGAAACCAATAGCTGCGCCTTGGCCTGACGGATTTTGCCCACCCACTCATCTCTGTCGTGTTCTGTCGCTAAGGCGAGCACGGTGAACGATTAGCGAAGAAAGCTCGTGACGAGACTATCTCACCTGCATAAAGGGCGAAACTTCCTTCAGGACTCAACACTTCAAACCGTCGTTGTTCGCCGCCCCATTCAGAAGACACGACAACCTCGACGTCGACCAAATCCAGGCGACCCTTGTACACCCATCGTTCGTCCATACCTCCCCCTCCGTTCCCGTTCCCACCATTTGTAGTGCTGGGTATACCCGCCATAGAGTGTCTCTTGGGCTTAGAAACAAGAGGAAATCTCATCCCCCGAGGCGAAGGCGGAGGAGTAGACCTCACGGCCGAAGAAGCCAATGGCAAATGCGCCTCGCTCATACACCTGTTTCTATTGCCATAAAAGGGCTTTGCGTTCGCGTCTGCCACCGACTCGGAACTCCCGATGATTTTCGAGCTTATCCTTCCGCGCCATTCGCCCAACGCGTCTTCGAGCTCGCCGCTACCCCACTTTCTCGCTAACCAAACGAGGCAATCTGAGAATAAAAGGAATTCTCTTTCCCTTGGTGGTTCACTTCTCTCGATTTGGTATAACGGTCCGCGTTTGAGGAGCTTGCGCCCGGGAAGGACGAACTGGAAGGGAGGGGAGAGCGGGAGGTTGGTGGTGGAGCGTTGCAATGAAATGAGAGAAAGGGTCTCTGCGTGAGTTTGGAGAGAGGTGTTGAGCGAGGACGTGACTAGGAATGAAATAGTTAGTTCGACAGTTGACTATATATGAGCAACGTATCTTGAACTTACTCTTTGACACTAGATCAAGAACACGTCCTAGTTTCTCGTATTCGCCTTCCTCGTCTCCACCAGTAGGCTCTGTACATCTCCTCAAATCTTTCAACAAGAGCAGGTACCTCGGACATCGTTGAACAATTGTTAACATCCAATCTCGGAATTTGAGTTTACCGCATTGCGGATCGGATTCTTGTTTGAGGAGGAATTCGGAGAAGGGTTTGGAATAGTTTGGGTTTGGGTGGGAGAACGAGGGTGGTGAGGTGAGCGAAGCGAGGGCGGATAGTATGGAAGGGAAGGCGGTGATGAAGGGGTTGTAGAGAGATAGGTAAGGAAAATGGGAGAGGAGGATTGGAGAGAGGGGAAGTGGTGGTTGCGAGATTGCGGGATCCGCGGTACCAAGAACAGTGGCGGACAGTGGCATGGGTGACAGATATTCCGTCAGAGCCTCGAAGAAGGCCTTGTGCAAGTTCCAGATGTCGATAAAGTTTGAGAACAGGTTGGTTAAAGCCGCTCTGTTCAATAGAGGCTCGGAAGTTTCGAGCGATGCGATAAGAGGCGAGAGGAAGTGCTAATGCAGACCAGGTCATGGGGGCTGAGGAGTAACGGCAGAGAGGCGGACATACGTGGTAGATGAAATCCAGCCCATCGACATACGTTTTTTCCGTGTCATAGAATTCGTGTATGATTTTGCGCTTTCTCTGCTCTCGAGCTTCTCTGACAGACGCGCTGTCGATCTTGACGTTACTTGCTGTTGAAGCATCAGCAGCTTCTGAGGACTGCTTCGTTTTGCGTCCTTCTTTATGGCGGCGGCTCTGAGGGGACTCGATGGATATCCTTCGTGACCTCCTAGGGGATGCGGCAATAAGCGAGGTAGAAGACGAGGTTAACGAGGACTTGTGCTGGCATGAAATAGGCGCGAGATTCGGAGTGGTAGCACTGAGGCTGACGGGGAAGGAAGCGTCGGCTGCCTCGCCTCCGACCTCTTCTGGTAATGAATCAAAGGAAGAGACGCTCGCCACGGATTGGCGCTTCAGGATCGAAGTAGGGGTTGGGAATGAAATTCGACGGAATGGCAGGTGAGGAGGGCGAACATGGGAGTGATTGGAAGAGCTGGAGGGAAAGTTCACGGTCGATTGTGACGGCGAGACTAGAAAGTAAACGTATCAGTTATTCATCTGGGTAAGATTACTGGAGCGCACATACGGTGAATCATTCGAGGCAGGCGTTAAGCCAGTTAGTGCATCGTACTAGGCGACTTATATATGGCATCAGCGGCTGACCGATAGCAATGCACCTTTCCAGTCATTCAACGTCATGGTAACCTAATTGATCTATAGCTGATCAATCCTTTTCACAATTATCATCATCAAAATATGATTTATCTGATGTTAGTACGACTGCCAGTGCGGCACTGCGCGGGTATATAAGTTGGTCCCTGGGCTCCCTCTAAACCCCAGAGCCGGTCTCCACATTCACAGGCCCCCTTAAAATTCCTATCCGCTGCGTCTGAGTGAGTCAATATACAAGCTATATACTGTGACTGGCGTCTGAAATACTGACCACTCACTTCAGCATGTCAACCAAGTTATTCTCTTGCTCACTGCTTCTCTTGGTGTTCGTTTCTTTTGTGGTGGCTCCTCCTCCTCCCCAGATAATAGTTACGGCGCCACACTCTCCAGGTCCACATCATCCAAACAGTCCAGCACCTTCTCAGGTTGACCCATTCCAATGGCATGACCTTCTACACAGTGACTACATTGACACCAACTACTGGTTTCGGGTGATTGAGAATCCTCGGTCTGTTGGTACACTGCAATGGCATCTCCCGAAGCTGGGTGACGTTATCCGAATCGATCGAGGAAGCCTAACGTATTACAAACTTGAAAGATCCGAGTCGGATAGGATGAAGTACGATATGCCGAAAGACCCTAGTCATCCGGGCGAAATGATGTTTGAAAATGAACCATTGAACGCCGGGAGGACCCTCAAAACCGTATTTCTGACTGGGATGTGGGCTAATATTCATATCACGGACCTTAGCCGTGAAGTCAGTGTTTTTTTTACCATGATTTGGGAAATGGCTCACGATTTTACAGGGAGTCTTAAAATCGCCTGGGCAGATTATCGAAATCAAATATCATGATGATTCCCTGCACTCCCACTGGGACGTGAAACTTCTCTTGCCTGCAGAGATGAAGAGCGTCCGGTTTTTCGCCGCGCCAATATATCCCGGCGGGCCTCTGCCAGTCCCAAAGAGAAATAATTTTGATCATTTACCGAGGGAGAATACAGTAAAAAGTAGTTGGGAAGTACACATTCATGGGGAGCAGCCCAAGGGCAGACCGTGGGAGACATAGGAGAGGTACGAGAGCAATGGAAGCAGCCGAATGTCGAGGTAGTAAAGGAAGTGCCTGAGCGCTGAGCGCTTATGATATATCCAAAGTTGCACTCTGCGCTTGAATCATCTGCCATAGTGTCGAAAGCACCTATTTCCTTTGACTGAGTTCTGATCTCTGTCAACATGGATTTTTTGACCCTCAAGTCTTTTTACATGATTCGACAACTTCAAAAGGTATGGGATCGAGCTCATTGAGAACGTTTTTTATAGTAACTATCGAAAGAACAAAATTAGGGACAACTGGCTGTGCGCTTTCTCCCTGTGCCTACATGGGGCGGCGATAATCGTATCGTGGCCTGTTCACTCCTTGCCACGTATCATCATCTCACAACCCGCACCGCGTATCTTGGGCACCTTACTACAATCCATGCATCAACCTCCGGAAAAGATTTGTACAAAAGGAGACACATTCCACCGAAAGGGCCCGGGTGATGTTTTTTTTTTGAATCAAGATGATATGATGGCAAACACTAGTTACACTACTACTGGCCTATGCTCTAGCCTCTCGTATGCTTGTCTGGACTACCTTGTACTACCCATGCGCCATCAAGTGATGCCAGGGGGTCAATTCCGAAATCACCGCAACCACCAGCATAACAACGGACGTTGCTTCAACTCAACCAGCCCAAAAAAAATAACAACAGATCCTCCACTTCTCTATGCCCACATTATCAGTCTCTCACAATGACCACATCTTCAATCTCAGGCTACTCAGATTAAAAGCTGGCAGGTGATTAAACTTCGACATATAGGAGATCAAAAAATTTAAAAGATCCGACAGTGACAAGGCTGCCAGCATCATATACCATGGATACAAGGAGGCTAGCTTGCAACGCACCCCGTTGGTATATAAGTCAGTGCTTCGGCCCCCCGCAAACCTCAGAGCCGGTCTCCACCTTCAACGTTTTCCAATCGTCTAAAAACATTTGTCCGTTACATCCGAGTAAGTCCTTTCAAATTATTCTGTAATTAGCCACTGAAATATCGTCTACCAACCTATAAAAGGATGTCGATCAAGTTATATTCTTACGCGTTGCTTGTCTTCGCGCTCAGTTCTTTTGTGATGGCTCCTCCTCCGCCGGTTCAACCAGCATCTACTCCAGAGCACATGTCCCAATGGCAACCTCTTCTACACTACCGCTTCGTTAACGACCTCGGGCAAACGTGGGTTCGAGTGGAACGGGTACCTCTATCAGCAGAGGGCAAGGGACGGAATTTGGATGACGTGATTTTTTTTGATGTTGGACGCATACCGAGTCATCCTGTCCTTACAGGCGTCATAAAAGTATCGCATGCCAAATTCGCTCGATTGCGGATGAAAAAGAAAACCGGTCCGGAGCAGTGTGGGGCACGCAATGGTGAATTTCCGCTCCTGAAGGATCACCGAACCGTCCCCATCTACGGTGCAACCTCCGTTCTGCTTGGCACATGGGCCTTGACAGAACACTTTAACCCCGATGTCAGTTTTAACCACGGTGGTTTAGAATGTGAGGTAACTTACGCGCTTGATAGGGAAATCTCTTGTTTTCTTCCGGAACGCTTATTATCGAAATCCAAAACCAGGGTGGCATCTTCCAGATGCGCCATCTCACCGTCGAGGAGAAGCAGGACCATTTCGCCATGGCGCGGACATGTGACCTGATATCCAACAGCGAATACGTTAATGAACTTATATTCAACCTTGAACCGCAACATGTCATCAGTTTGGCGGCGGCTTCCTAGCATAGGCAAAGGTTGAATATCTTACGGTAGCGTTTCCATAAATAGGATTGCGTGCCCCCATCTGAGAGCGTTCGTTCACCCTCGCGCTCTCGGCCCCAGTGGACACCTATATTCACCTGGTTACACACGTCCCTCGCCACTACCGAATTCCTAACAGTACCAGTGGTACGCTGGTATGTTTTCGTGATAAATATCAGGAGACATGAGAGTAGAGTAATAAGACAACCGCACAACTGGAATACGAGCGACCATTTTGGAAGTCGTTGTGCAAGGTGATGAGGAAGGTACGATTGAATCCGCCCTCGGCGAGGTTTGATAAGTTGACGACATCTGCAGGACTTCGACCAACGGACTGCGCTGCAAGTCGACATAGCCCCACGTCGAAAACGAGCCTCCGCTCTGCGTGGCGAAGAGCATCGTTAAATCTGAACAAGTTGGATTACGGGTCAGAAATATGCGCTATAGAACAACATGTATGAGACTTACGTCCAGCGCCCTGACGTGTAGTCGAAAAGGTCGTCGGCCATTATGGAAAAGGCGCGACGTGTTGTGGTGGAGCTCGTGCCAGTGAAGTATAACGAGCGCAGTGAGGCTGGAGATTTCAGCGAGTTGAGTGACGCAATGTCGTAGATGCTACAATAATAGTCGACTCAATCGAGCATACACCGTCAACCATGTCCAACAGCTTAAGAAGCGACGATCTTCCTCCTCTCTACACTGTCGACCTTTCTCTTCCACCGCATCTTCGTTATGTAAAACTCTGCTCCGATTACAAAACCAAACTTATCGGTCTCTCTGTCTTATACGATGAGACAGTCCAGTTTCTCGGCGTCTCGTGGGTGGCTAGAGTATTGCTGACGTGGGGGAAGAAGCTGTTACTGCGGAGATTGTATTCAAAAGACGAGACGGAGGAGATTCAAGCTATTGCGCGGAATGTAGGGATTGAGATGTATCTCGCCGTGGCGTACAACACTTTGCTGGATCTGTTTTCGGGGTGTATGAGCGCGGGTGTGATGTTACGGGGCTCGGAGAGAGAGCAGGAGAGGATGATACATTTGAGAGGGTTGGATTGGGAGATGGACCCGCTAAGGGAGTTGATTGTGAGGGTCGAGTACGTGCGGGACGGGAAGGTTGTTGCTAGGTGGCGTTCTTTTTAACTTATCATGAATATTAACAGAATGGTCTTGCCAGGGGAGTAACTTATGCTGGATACACTGGTGTCCTTACAGGTGTTAGGTGAGTCGTGCCGTTGCATTGACCCTCTGTTATTTCTATTGGTGAGCAGGGAAGGACTCTCGATATCTTTCAACTACCGCGCAAGCCTCATTTCTACCTCTTCGCTCATCCACCACCGAATTCACCAGCTTCTCATGCTAATGGGCTTCCGTCGCTCTGTCCCCAGTCATCTCCGTGGAATTCTTCTCTCCCCAGGTCCCCCTCAAACACTCACCGACTTAATACAATGGGCGACTCATCCCAAAACGCGACTATCCTCCTGCTACCTGACTTTCTGCTCCCCTACTTCTGTACTCGTGATCGAGCGAGACCTTGCTTCAGCAACCCATCATACATCAGACGATTTCCTCGTGTGCGCGAATCACGATCAAGACATGGAGCATTTATCCGAACGCGAGCTTGTTCAGCTTTTGCATAAACACGGGATCAGCGGCGGTGCGGCCGAGGCCATCATTACAGACAGCGTCACGAGGAAAAAATGCATAATGCGGAAGAGGATATCGACGCGACGCAATCGGAGGTCGTTGAGTGAGTTCAAGGAATGGCTCAAAGAAGAGCCTGTGAAGAATGAATGTACTCATTTTTCATGTATTATGGACCCCTCTGAGGAGGGTGGTGGGCTCGTGTGGGTTCAGAGATATTTACAGATTGGTCAATAGGTAAGTCTGTTTAACAGCAGAAGAATACAGATTTTTAGTGACAATAGCGAACAGCGGAGTCTTGCAACAGTAGTCGCATTGTACCGCAGTGCAGCACTTTCCCGATATCTGCTCGCTACCTTTGTGCATGGAGGTATCATCGACTTGCCCGGGTTCTTATGAATAGATCTGCTAGTACTAGTAACGCTACGCGTATGACCTTGTGCACATACCGGAAGGAGCCGATGTCAAAGCTTCTTATTTCTGGACGCCTTTACAGGTTGCGGGTGATTCTTCACCCCAGGGCGCTAAAACCGTCTTCGTTTCTCCACCCCCAAACATGGTGTTTCACCGCCCTCAGAACCAACCCTTGCACGTACCACGGACGTAATCGGAGAACAAGGTCCCCAGAACTCAACTCTCTCGAATACGCGGCGATGTTACCCAGGTCTGCTAATCACTGCGCGAGACCATGATCCGGATCGATAGGAACCATCATATTGAGCTGAAAGAGAAAGTCAGAAGGTGCACGCCCTTGGTATTAAAGGAATGACCTTCAAAAGCTTCAAGTCGTCAGGGTCTGTGTCATGGAGACGTTTGATTCTCTCCTTTATCATTGCCTTCAATCGAGTGACGTTGGCACCAATTGGAATGTCGAAGACGTCGTATGGATTTGGATTGCCTTCCACCAAACACCAGAGAGTTCGAGATTCTTGTGCAAGAGGTGGACGAAGGCTAGAGTTTGAAATAGGAAAGGACTGGAATTCATTCATTGCAATAGGAGACTGTTGAATCATCACGTCACACGAACCAAGTCGGAAAATTCCAACGTCGTACTATACGACTAGCTCAACACTCGTCAACCTCGATATGACCATGACATGAAAAAACGGAACGCTGACTCGGACATACGATGTAATGGGAGTCATCACTCTTACACTGGTCTTGTATGAAACCTCGGCTTGTCTCGCATGATGCATGATGCATCCCATTTTCATGGATCCTCACCCACGTCTGCCTTAGCTAGCTTCCGGTTTATTATCGTATTCGGAACGTACGATTCCCGGTGCCCATCCGAGTTGGTAACTGGGCATGATCGAGTCTTTTTTTAGGTGAGTAAAGAAAGTGTCTCGCTTCGATTTTCACCTTCGCATTCTTCATCACGTTGCAAGGACATGATATACCGGGCGTGTCATGATTTCTCCATGCAAGATATCAAGGACTTTTTGCTAAATGGGGATGCCGAGGAGCGCTTCTCTGTCACCGTCATTCTTCTGACAAAGCATTTGTTCTAATCGGCGGAGACGTTGTACCAAGTTCATCACTCCTGAACAGTGTTCATCGTTTTGCGATTTCTGCCTTGCCTCCGTTGATCGACAATAAGGCCCAATACATCTATCTGGGATCATCGTGTTATGACATCAAGTCATGTGGATGCGTATAGCAGACTTTGTACTGTTGGCGATGGGAAGAAGCTCGGATTTGAATTGCTTATCATGTTTGTTTTTTGGTGATTGGTGTGCGTTGGTCTCTGGCAATGCTCCTAATCAAATAATAATAGTTAGGATCGGAACGCCACGTCCGCATTAGCGAGTTTGCGTGGTTTGAAAATCCAGCACTTTGAACTGTACGCGATGGGGGATGGTCTGCCAGAGTTATTTTAGAATGTGAGCTAAATTTTCACGTAAAGTTGTACAGAACGATAGAAACTAATTTCTCTTGTTTCTCAGGAGCCTTGTGAATTGTGGACGTAACCAGGCTACACTCTCGAGAACAGCATCGCACGACGCACGACGCATGACGCACGCGCACAACTAATACGCAATGAATCACACATTTAAGACTTGGAAAAGAAGTATGTGGCCTTTACGTATTATGTGATACGAAGGTGTTTTTGTTTGACAGGCCTACCCGTTCCGCACGGACAAACGTCGAACTATGTGAACGCCTGGTTGAAGGGTCAATCTTCTATTTGGCACTCAGTGATATAGTGCGATTTGATCGATCATCAGCAGTCTAATCATGAATAACGAAACGTTCATTGATTCTCAAATTAGTTTATTACGCAACATGTACAGACACATACCATGAAACATGGGCTTTCATGTCGTGCACGGCGGCAAAGGAAGGATCGAGCCCGGTGCTTTCGACTATTCCACGAAGAATGTCAGAAAGGCTCGGAGGCTCTCGGCACCTTTCAACTTTACTAGACTCATGAAATGATTTAACGGCGTCGGTAATGGTCAATTAGGTCTGACCTAGCCTTTCTTACAGTCTGACAATGGGAACTCTGTCTAATAGGTGGCTTCTGGGTCTTTTCGCCGTGGTCTGGAACAATCCTTTCATCGGGTATGTTCCCGTTTACGATATTATCATCAAGGAAAGCAGTCATCGCCGACGAAACGTGACATTTACATATGTAAATGACTTGGATCTGTCTCTCCATTTGGCGATTCGTTGGGCGTTCAATGGGACAGTTAAAAGGCCTTTATGGAGTCGCTCCCTGGGGAAACATTCCCACTCAGTGAACGCGTAGTCAGAACTAGGTACGACGCCTGTGTGTAAGTTTTTTCGGTCTATGATCTAGCTTGTTTTGTACAACAGCTGTTCAGCGTATGGTTTTGATTTTTGATGCAACAAAGAATGTTTGTAACGTGGTATGCGAAATGACCATGATGTGTAAAGTCTTGATAGTGGTCTTTGCTTGTCAGCCAACTAGCCAGCATACTCCATAATTAATGCAGCTGTACCTGCATCAATCCCCAACACGCCCTGCAAGTCCTTGGCGCCGATTAGGTAGGGTGACAGCTGAGTAACCTTACATTGAAATCTTCATAGTAACGGATTCGTTGGACGTCGGCACAGATTTCTTCACCGTTGATCACATAGGGGAACGCCCAGTCACGCCACGGCAAGTCGAACTCGATTCCCACCAACTTGAGTCTTGGGAAAAAATACCTTGGTTTAAATCTGTCTCTCTTACTACACCTGTGTAGAGATAAAATGGCGGCCGTTGACAACGATTCGGCGGCGCCCAGGTCTCTTGTTTCGTTCTTGTCAAAGCCCATCTACTATAGCAGCCTGAGAGTACCCCTGTCGACACAGCAACAGAACGACAACAACCCTGGGGGACAGCCAGGCGGACACATCAAGCCTGGCGATGGTGAAAGGCACCAAACAATGGCGAGGAACACGACACCAGCAGGGAAGCAACAAGACAGGGGATAACGACAAGGGGCGACAATGAGGGCGCTCGCAGAGGGGTTCCGGCCCCCGTATGTTCTCATTTTATTCTTCCTTTCTTCTAAACCAACATATATTTCATCATTAAAATATCGGGGATAAATCACGATGTGGCTAAGAATGTGTTCGTTGCCGGAAGACGAAATAATTTGGAAAAAAAAACGTTTACACGTTGAGTGTAAAAGCCAAAAACAGCCAACTTGCGAAAGAAAGGCTCGACGAGAGCAGTAGAAAATATGTGAAAGCACAAGATTGTAGAAAGAATAATAAAAGTAGTACATACTTGTGCGTAATCGAATAGATCCAAAGAAATAACAGAAGATGGCGAGGCGAGGCATGAGAGCATCATGGGTAGCAGTTGGGCTTTTAATAATAGGGTGTCTGCAGCAACCTGGCCATTCTAACATTAGCCGTCTTCTTGTTGTTCTTTCTTAGGTTTTACGCACCTACAAAAATCCGCCGACCCAAGTCCAGAAATTCGACGAGGCTGCAGTTCCGACATTACTGGCTGCTCCTACGGCCGCCTTGTTCAGGAGGATATGGCCAGCTTGGGCAGCTGTATTTGATGCTAAGGCATGGCCAGCGCCTTGAGCTGCTCCATGCAGAGCACCCACAGCGAGATGTGTACTTAGTCAGTGGAGTGCTACGAATTCTAGACCTCCAAATATCATTCTTCGCTAGTGATGCGGTTGAATAGAAATAAGAGCTGCCAGTGGGTGCTGTGGGGAGAGAACGTTTGGTTGACGCTTCACAATGTGCGCGAATTTATATTGCTAACTGAAGGCTGTGTTTCGCAGGGATGGTCTACTTGGAATTCTGGAATGATACAGCTTTGAGATGGCTTGACATCCTTTTTCAAGCCACTTGTCGGCGGTCGCTGAGCTGTCACCCAAAGTTGGTCATATGCGGGGTGGAAGATATCAACCATCCTTTATATTGTTAACTGAAGGCTGTGTTTCGCAGGGATGGTCCATGTGGAATTCTGGAATGATATAGCTTTGAGATGGCTTGACATCCTTTTTCAAGCCACTTGTCGGCGGTCGCTGAGTTGTCATCCAAAGTTGGTCGTATGCGGGGTGGACCCCTTTGATCTTAGCCGAACTTATGTAATGAAGTCATCCGACATTCGGGTTAGTTTTTTTATACGTGCAGCACATGGGAAAAATGCAGATGACTCTGCTTAAGCAAGGAATATTTCAATCGTCGATCCTCTTTCACCTTTTTCTTCCCTCAGAACCACCAGACTGTAGTACCTCCCAGCTTAGTAAAGTGTCATTTAAATCAACTGATAACATACAGATGATTTTCCTTTCTTTGTCGGAGGTTTTCCGGATGTATCGCCTGTTGAAGCAGCGGTGGACGAGGACTGAAGGTATGACGGAGAGTTAACCTGCGCATGCTCCCCAAAGTATAAGCAGAAAACTATACCGAAGACGCTCTAGAAGAAATCTGATTGTGCGGCAGCAACTTCGTCGAAGCACTTCAGAAAGCCATCATCGCTATCTTCACCATCCGCTTTCTTCTTTTATGTCACGTCATAAAGTACTCGTTTAGTTCGCACGTCGACGGGTTCAGCAGACGGCATGACAATCTTTATTCTGTCAGCGTAAATCTGATAGAGCTAGAGGAAGAAATCAGATGGCAAAAGAATGACAGATCATCAGGGCTCAAACCTTGCGCGGCCTACTCCCGGGATTCGAAACAATGTATACTTTCAGAGACACCCGTATCAAAGCAACCGCGCAAATTATCATAAACAGATTAAGTTGGGAGGATCTGCGGGTTTGGAGTGGCGGACCCATTCCAAAGCATCCATGGTTGGCTGAAAAGGACATTCAGTGGCGTAAAAGATAATTACGGAAGACAAACCTAAGCTGATTCCATCTGCATTTCTTCGTCATCAACGCGAATTGAATTTAACATGGTAAGTTGATAGTCGAACAAATGTGCTAGCTCCCGCGGTGGGTCAGTGGGGATTTTCAGCATAAACACATCCTTCACGCGTGTCTCATCGTCAATGAGCTCCCAAGGCTTGTTAAACCGAATATGAAGTGAGTCTCAACAAAACCTAGGAACGCAGGATAAACACACTAGTTCTTTTCCAAAGTAATGATTTCCTGACGCGTGTCGAGAGCCCAAGTACTGATTTCTTCAAATATCCTAATCCAGGTGATATGGATAGGGTTAGCTTAGTGTCGCCTTGAGTAGACCGCACGAAACCCTTTTTGATATCCTGGTGGAAGTCGCGCCTGTATTCCACGGAGACGAGAGCCCTGTCTATCAGTCGCACATGTGCGCAAGAAGAAACTCGTTCCTGATAGACGGTGGAGTCGGTCATCGTGGTATGCAAGGGAAGGGGTGAGGGAAGATACGAAACAGAAACCGCGCAAAAAGTAGGGGCGTGTAGATAGAATGAGACGGGAGAAGTGCGGGTAATGGATGCGGAGATAATCATTACAGTCGCCTAATCGAACGTCAGCGGGTATGAAGGCAAGAATGATCAGTCGCACCTTTTTCCTCTTTGTCGGGCGTACGTCAGCAGGGGATGACGATTGATATTCGAGGATGCTGGTCCCCAGAATGTCGTTTGGCAATTCACTTCGGATACATTTTGTCCCTTGCAGCATTTTCGCGCTCCGCCATTATTGCTGAGTCGTGAGCCGAGATTTAGGAACGCTTCAGGCGGAAAATTGATATCCATAACGCGGCGATAGCTCCGATTTTTATTTCACCATTGAATTTCCTGATTGGCGTCGCTGGACGATATTTCGGTACCAATCACAGTACTCGGGAGCGCCGCCTGCGTCGGCAGCAACCTTGCTTGCCTTTAATTACGAGCCTCTCTTCCTTTCAGGACAATAATTACAATGAAGTTTATACACTAAGCTTTAGCTCGGATCGCAACTCAAGACATGTACGTGAAGAGAACCCCGTGTTTGACTTTCGACCAGGACTTCGTCGTAAACGGTAAACAACAACATGATAATGGAGGCACCATCGAGATTCCAAACCCCCCATCTCCGTACGGGAACAGGCAAGGAAACGCTCTCTCGAACAAATGATGAGGGGTAACGGACGGCGAGCATCGAGTTCCTGTTCGCGACTGGGAAAGTCTGAGACCGGCCGCGTTCCGTGCCGGACTGCATAGGGGGGTTCTCGTGAATTAGAGCACATGTTGGATAGACCATTCCGCAAGAGCTCAGAAGCAGATATAGATGTCAGATCTGTATCGATTGCACCCGATATCTGAATAGGAAAGACTTCTGGATGCACTGGAGCGGGGGTTATTGAAAATAGATGATTGAGGGAAGGGAGGCTTGCCATACAGGAATCGGGAGGATCATCATCATGGTCCGAGTCATAGTCAGAAGGGATGTCAGGGAGGCTGTCAACATGCTCTGTGCAACGATGAGAACAAGAAAACAGATGAGCAGGAAAGGATATTACCAGGATCATCATCCTCATCTGGTACATAAGAATTATTCTGCTCACGTACAACGTCCAGATTGTCCACTTGACGAGCAATAATCATTAATTCTGATGGGACGCCATCGGCGGGAAGGGAGTCCAAGTTGTCTGAAGAGATGACAATATCTCTGTAAAACAGATTGTTTGCCTTTCACCAAACTAGAGCTTCCCAAATATAGTGGCACCGAACGCGAAAGAGGTTATGCATCCAGTTCTCCGGCAAATGACGCTGGCCGAACAACGTGATTTGAATCACAGAGGCAAGAACTGAAGGACGACGAGGCATCAAGTTGCCTTGGATCATGTCGGCGATGCCCGGGGTATCAAGGTCATAGCTACAGACGTTACCACGCATGGCACGTTGAAGGGTAGGATTGTCACCTCCAAGATAACGATTGTTCAAACGTCTTGAAAATAATTTGAATACGAAGACTCTAGGATAGACAAGAGCAACGAGTAACTGTTCTGGCAGGCTCAAACGTTTCAACACATCGGGAACCACCCCGATCCAGAGGTTGTTAGCCAAGGACCTCCTAAGCGGAAGGTTACAATCGCCCAATTTCAAATCACCGACACAGTGACGACAACTTTGCACAAAAAACCCCTCAGGCCTCATTTGAGTGGCAGACGGTTCGAGAAGCAGATCATAGAACAAGCGATGAGCGGGGTGAGGAACGGAGGGAACCAAACGACGTCTGTTGGGGATCCGCAGCAGCGAAAACCATTGCAATTGATCCGAGTTGTAAATACTAAAAGGCCTGTCGTCCACATACACCACAAACGCCAGAGGAAAGACGCGCATTGGAAGTGGATTCATAGAAAGCACGGTAGCAGGATCTTGATTTCCGCATCTGACGGAAGCTCAAGGAACACAGACGGATTGGGAGGCTGGGGCTCATGTCTAACTCGTACGACATCCCTCTCCGAATCGTCATCGTCGACAGGCTCACGAACACGTTTTCGGCGGGTACGATCATCCCGAACGTCTCTTGATTCCGCAAACGACAAGATCAGGTTTAAAATGTGCTGAGACGAGTTCTGGAGAAACCACAGAACAAGATCATGCTTGTTTTGGCAATCTGTGGACGGCAGGCCGAGGAAGTGGGAGGCATAGTGGCGAAGGGAATTCAGAGACATTGCCGATAGACGGTTGTATGACTCTTCGCGCGAAGG
Organism: Amanita rubescens; assembly: GCA_015039365.1. Taxonomy (NCBI): domain Eukaryota; kingdom Fungi; phylum Basidiomycota; class Agaricomycetes; order Agaricales; family Amanitaceae; genus Amanita; species Amanita rubescens. Next base: position 51,866 of record WION01000183.1, read on the forward strand.
AGTATGGGAATCAGCGTGGCTGGACATGCCTCCTAAAAAATTATCAGATTGCGAGCAAAAGGGCGACGAGAGAAGAGGAGAACGTTGGGTGGGACAAAATATGGAGACGACCACACGTGGCGCCGACGGTAAGGTCCAGAACGATCCATGAAATTTCTATCAATTGAATTGGGAGCTCCCTACGATATGGGTCTCCTACACTGAAAGCGAACAGGACAAGTTATCGCGGACGAAGAGAGAATACATGGGTAGCGGCGGGTGGAGCACCACGATCTGGATGATCACGTATAGCCGAGGAGCTAAGCAGCGCACGTAGTAATCAGAGGGGACCGGCTGCCAGCTCGGTGGAAGCCGGGGTATTTGGATGTGTTTAGACCTCTAAATTCACAACGAATAAACCTTGCAAGCAAGGTAATAATTTGCATTATGTAACTCACCTCTGTGTGGGAAAGTGCCGAAATGCCGAATTCAGCACTACGCCGACAGCGCTCATTGTTTCCAACTCCGGCCAACCAACGGCAGCGACGACGACAACAATGAAGACCGCCGACATGGCGCGCTCAGTCGACCTCGTCATAGCATTCACTGCAGCCAAAAAGACGACAATATCATCCGCGCAGACACGCAAAGAAGCGCAACGCGCTCAACGACAATACGATCAACTCTTGAACACTCTCACTTACAATCACTTACATGCCGTAGGGAGACGCGGGGAGTCTCTAGGTCATTTGTTGGTGTTTATATCCTGTCCGAGAGAGGTTCTCGACACGCTGGTAAGGAAGGAACGGTGAGTTGTGTTCGTTCTTCGGTTGGCGCGGCACTGTTCTAACGCGCTTTTCGCAGTCACTCAGATTTTCTATCTGGCCTACCTGTAACACCACTCTCAGAGGATGCAACTATAGGCCCTTTGTCCCCCGCTGATCGCATCCGTCTCGTCCACTCATACATCACCTCAATGCCCATCGACGGGGGCTTAGGGATCACACCCGACTCTCCAGAATGGGATTGCATCGAATCCATATTTCCTCTCCACGACCGAGAATTCAACGAACAATGGATACGGTCGTGGAAGCCAAAGCAGCTTGCATCCGTATCCATTCGAGATGTTCGTGAAGAAGTACGATTGTCCACGTTTTTCCCTTTTAGACGCGTTCTGACGACTTGGCTTCCCAGTTCGGCGACTCTGTAGCATACTATTACGATTTCTTGTCCGCATATACATATTTCCTCATATTCCCCGCAGCTCTTGGCCTAATAGCTTATTTCTTCTTTGAACCATACTCACCCACTTACTCCATCTTGATTTGCATATGGTCCATGGTCTTTGTGGAATGGTGGCGCATACATGAACGCCTTCTATCTCTCCGCATTGGAACCCGGGGCTCAGCCCGCGTCGAAAAGCGACGGGTTGAATATAGGCCTGGAATGAAATGGTGGAACAAGGACCTCCGCGTTTTCGCGAGCGTACCACTGATTACGCTCTTTGCCACGCTTTTGGCAGTCATTTTGACTGGAATATTCGTCTTGGAAGTGTTCGTCACGCAGTTGTACGAGGGTCCTGGAAAACAAATCGTTGTCAGTGTTCCCTGCTTTTTTTTTCATTATCGGTATCGACTGATCAGCCGTTTTGCAGTCATTCGCCCCCACAATTCTCTTCGCAGCTCTAGTTCCGCGCATCCTGTCCATTTACCACGCCATAGCAAAGCAATTTACGATGTGGGAGAATCACGCTCACAAGTCTTCTCATTCCGCCTCACTCACTGTCAAAACATTTGCCCTGAGCGCTATTATAGCCTATCTTGGCTTGGGCCTCAGTGCATTTGTTTATGTTCCATTTGGCGAGGGCTTGATGCAACAGGTTCAATCATGGCTCTTCACGGAGGTGAAGAGTGACCGGTGGCAGTGGGGAAAGCAACTATTGACGCGCAAGTCATGGAAAATGACCACCGCCACCATTACCAACGTCGCTGGCGCTATGGGTGCCATGGCGTCCACTGCCTCCGAGAAACCTGTTGGAGGATCATCAAGTATGTGGGACATGGATGTCCAACGTGCAAGGCAGAAACTTAATCCAAAGAGGCTGAAAGATCAGATGTTCGCCTATGCGGTTACGAACCAAGTTGTGGATACCTTTATGGAAGTTGGCATGCCGTTCGTGATGCGAGCCTTTAACAACTTTTGGAAGAATGGAGGAAAGGTGAAGAAGACATCCGGTTCTGGTTCATCTGGTGTCCCGAAGAGTGCTGGCTTGGCGCCTACGGCTAGCCCGAGCGGGGGTAGTGTTATCAGTGCGAGCAGTATCAGTGGTGGCTCGATAAGCGGAAGCCCGAGCGTTCGAAAACGTGTTGTATTTGAAGACGAACAAGAGAGGGGAGGGATGGAAGAACGCGAATTTCTGGACAAGGTCCGAGCGGAGGCAGCCTTGCCCGAGTATGATTTGTTTGGGGATTATAGTGAGATGGTGACTCAATTCGGGTATATCGTTGTCTGGTCGGCGATATGGCCTCTTACTCCTGGTTGGTATTTGTGAATTCGTTCCATACTGAAAGAAGCTAATGAATATAACTTCCAGTCATGGCACTTGTGAACAATTTCTTTGAAATCCGTTCAGACGCGTTCAAAATGGTCGTACACTTTCGTAGACCCATTCCAACAAGAACGGATTCGATCGGTCCCTGGCTTGACACGTTGACATTCTTGACATGGCTTGCCGCGTTTATCAATGCTGCGCTGGTATATTTGTTCTCGCCAGAGTCGCAGAGACTATTGACGTCATCCGCCACATTGGCAAACTTGCGCGGAAAGCTAGCGCAGGCTAGTTCAGAAGCAACAGAATTTCTGGATGGAGAAGGTATGGATGTGATGATCTTTGTCTCTTGGAAGTCAAGCCTAACGTGCATACGTGTTTGCAGGCGCGAGCTTAGTCCATGGAACGGAACGACTTCTTATGTGGACGCTCCTAGTTGCTTTGATAGTTTCGCATGGATACATACTAATCCGCCTTGTAATACGGCACGTGGCGGAGCAGGTATGGTGGAAAGAAAGAGCCGAGGTGAAACATCGGGAGTGGGAGGTGAAAAATGTGAGGGGGAGATTCTTGAAGAGCCTCGGCGTGAAAAAGGACCAGATTGATATCTGGCAAGCGCGGGAGGAGAACAAGAGCGGGAGTGAGAAATGGGGAGAGGAAGAGCCAGGTGAGTTGGAAGTTTTGGAAGGGTCAGTGTGTAACGAGGGGCCAGAAGAAGGCAAGGTTGCAGAAAAGACGTCAGGGCCGACTACAGATGCTAGTTGGAACGAGTTTTGGGATCATGATGATGGTGGTGAAGAGATTGAACGAATATCAAAGGACTCGTGATGAATGTAGATTTTCAAATCTTTATGCATATGTAGTTTCAAGGTCTTGATGCAACTTTCATCACGTCACACTCGTCATCACAACTTCTAATGACAGGATCCCAGAGGATCATTACAAACGGCTGGCTTACGAGGAAGTATACCACCTATAGCAACTACACTGGCGTGTTCAAAGACGCCAACATGGCGGCGTACATTGGCTCAGCTGCGTCGCCCACACATATGCCAAGACTACATGGCTTACCCGAGGTACGTATGAATATCGCATCTCTTCGTACACCGATTTACGAATGGAATACTAGATCGTCGTCACCGGACGCGCGAATTCAGGCAAATCAAGCTTGCTGAACGCCGTTTTAGGACGAAACTCTTTATTGCAAACGAGCAAAAAACCCGTAACGTGTAGTTTCTCCAAACCTTGCCAGGGCCGTGACTCACGTTCTGTCGCGTAGGGCCGAACGCGTTTACTCAATTTTTATCGGGTTGGTGCAGAACCTGGAAAACTCGTGCTTGTCGACTCACCTGGCTATGGTGCCAGGGGAAGACCAGAATGGGGAGAGCTATTCGACGAGTACTTGCGGACTCGGAAAGAGTACGTTCCATCGCATAGCTCAAATTTTGATTTTTTTTATTTAAAAAAAATTTACAAATAGGCTCAAACGAGTATACATCCTTCTGAACGGCAAACATTCGTTAAAGACCTCCGACCATGAAATGCTCAAGCATCTCTCCGAAATCATCATATCGCAGCGCGAGCGGTTTAGCTTGCAACCTATCATTACCAAGGTTGATGATATCCCTCCAGCAGAGGCGGAACGCCAGATTGATAGTTTACGCAATTCTATCAAAAGTGCGACGTCGTTTTGCATGCCGCCTATTGTGACGAGTGCAACAATGGGTTTGGGCATCGACACGTTGAGAAGGAATATGGAGGTGGCTTGTGGGTTGGCGACATTGGACAAGAGGGAAGAGGGGACATGGAGGATAGGGTCAAATTCGTCGCCCTAGAGGGCGGGAGCCGCGAGGTTCGGTTGAAACCCATGCAAGCCCTCTCTTGGCAAACGATATTTGAAACATGGAGACGATCGTGCCGAATGGTGGAAGAAATAATGTTACAATGGTTGTTCATGCATTACCAACTGGTGAACATGAGCAACGACAGGCCAATCGTCCTTTCCAGATACTTGGTCCTTCGCACCCCTGCGCAACAAGAAACAGTGGTCAACTGTCCACTTCTCGCCCCTACTCGGCTCTTGCACATCCTCGACCGTCATAATGCTGCGAACGTACAGCCAAATCTCCTCCCCTGACTGTTCGCTCCAAAACTCCACGTCGACTTTCTTGTTCCCGTCCTCATCCAACTTTTGGGAAAAGTGGGTGCGCTGGAGGTCATGAAGGGACGATGATATCTCAGGGTGGCCTCGGGCCGTGCGCAGTGGAAATGAATACCCTCTTGATTGCGGCAACGCAGGGGAGGACAGTGCGGGATCCGGCGATATTGGCGAGCTCTCACATACGCGGTATATAAACTTGGCATCGGGTGCATAAGCCGAGATCAACACCGCGCGATCTGTTTCGTACAATTGCATATACCTGTACATGATACAACGCGTTAGCCTAAACTTGTGAAAAATCACACATATACGTGCTTACCTAGTCAAAAAAACGCGCGAAAGACCATCCAAATCTGCATCTTTCATTCCTTGGCTAGGCACCACCGGACTTAGCACTTGCCCCGGGCCAGAAGGAATAGCTTCACTCTCCACCTGATCGCGCTCGTCATCGCTCTCGTCATGCGCCGTACCGATGCTAGCAACCTCCGCAGCCTCCATCTCATCTCTCAGCAGCTCGTCTTCCTCGTCCTCAACCAACTGGTCTTCTTGTTCTTCCTCAACATCTTCTTCAATCCGGTCGCTACTTTCCTCTGGGATCACTTGAATCACAGTCCACCCGGAAGTCTCCCCAAGAACGGGCTCGGGTGACTTGGCTCTGGCGGAGGCGATGACAGTAGCGTCATCCCCAACCGCTTCTGTGCCAACAACACCAAAACGTGCAACCGGGGTCTTCTTCTCAGGACGGCTGCTCCTTCGCCCCGGTGGACGATAGATTGTTTTAAATGGTTTGGACGGCAGTTCAGGTGGGACGACGACTTTGGACAAGGAAGGTCCCAACGAAGGAAGTCTCTTGGCGGCAGGACTGCTTCCGGATGATGATGTGGTTCGTCGTCGAGGCGATGACTTTGGAGATGCATTGTTACGCTGTGAGAGCTGGATGGCCGTCGCAAGGTCAAGCGAGGCGCGTGGGACGGGCTGGCGTTTCCGTTTTGGAGATGCCTGCGGTTTTTGGTTAGGAGAGGGGGAGACGAGCGCGGTAGGTGGAATGGGCGTTGGTGGTGCTTTTTGAGAACTTGGAGCATCTGCCGTTACAGACGGCGGTGCTGGAGAGGATTGCACAGGGTGCGGAGTGGTTACGGATGGAACGGACGTTTGTGGTGCTTTTTGAGGACTTGAAACTGCCGCTGTTGGAGATGTCGGTGCTGGAGAGGGTGGTTTGGGTACATCATGTGCTGGAAAAGTTCCGGATGGAACGGATATTTGTGGTGCTCTTTGGAGACTTGGAGCAGCTGCTGTTGGAGATGTCGGTACTGATGAGGATAGTGCCGGTAGCATGGGCACATTAGGCGACTGAGGTTCTGCATCCACTTCCGATAATGTAGGTAGGATGTCGATTGAGTCGGTATCCCCGAGATCCGTCTTGCTCTGGTCAGAGCCCTTGGACACTTCCGGCGATACTGGTTCCAGCGTGTCAGCCCACACGGGGACCTTGCATTTCCTATCAAAAGATGAGTAAGGGAACCAAAATCGAGCGTCAAGTATGCTCACCATTGGATCGTAATTCCGTCACTGCTTGAGGCAGATAAATACTAATGATCACAAGAGAGAGCAACAATGGCAAGACATACCGCGTCATCCATTTCCCAATTAATTCAAGTCCTCTTGCTTTCAACTCTCGTTCCTTTGCTTTCCTGAACTCGATCCTATTGGCCTCCCATTTAGGATGGGTCCTATTGCAATTTTCGGGGAAAGGATAGAATTGGTATAGGCTTGATACAGACTTGCGTTGTACGCTGGGAAGCGGAGGACTTTCAGGTTCGCGTTTGACTCTAATCGGGGGAGTTGCAGGTGCTTGTTGCGTAGGATGATGCAATGGTGAAGGGAGAGCAGGAGAAGGGGTATGACGATCATTACTCGTCTTCTGTTCCGGGAATACCAAAGATGACGGAGAAAGCGGGAGAGGGAGGGGCCGACCGCATAAAGGAGATGCGTTCGTAATGACGCTTCCCCTCGTCATGTTGGACGAGATGGGACTGACGAATTCAGGTGTCAGATCAACCTTTCTCCGCTTCGGCGACTGACTGCGTTCCCTAGATCGACTCTCCGCTTCCTCAGCTTGAGAGTACGCGATCATCGTAGAAGCAGGTCTTGGCACCAGCGTTGTAGATAATCCCGACAAAGGCGCTTTTGGTTTGAGCGCAGGAAGCGGTATAGTGAACGGTTTAGTGCGTTCCTCGTTTGAATTGGCACTTGCAGCATCGCGCTGCTGCGAAGATGGAATGGGCAGAGGTATAGGACGAGGCCGGCGACCTTCGAAAGGAACAAAACCATTTTTCCGTTCCTGGTGATTATTTTGCCGGTCTTCTTGCGTCTTCCATTGAACCTGCCGATATTCACCCGCAACAGCACCGTTGTTTACGTGGCCGGCAGATCCACGTTCAACCCTCGCCGAAGGCTGGCTAGGCCCGTCTCTGCCTCCATATGCTCTCCGACCACCTCTCCTCGCCATTTGCGGCCCTATTTCTCTGCTTCTGACTGCCGATGTCGTCGCGACCACAGGAGGTAACCCCACACCTTTACGCTTCCTCAATGTTTCGTTGGGTTGCAAATCTTCAGAATGCACCGGTGTTGGATTTTTCGTCGAGGCTGCCTGCGCCTGCGCGGCGGTCGCAGCCCTACGTAGCGCGAAGCCGTTTACCATCGTGTCGCCGTCTATTGCCGATTCTACTTGATTACGTCACGGGCAGGAACCGCTTCGATATGTACAGTAGTAAACAAAACAACGCCTCTGTTTCGCCTTTGTCCGAGTAGGCGGTAAGTACGCGGAGCGTTCTGTTTTTCCCATGTCATGGTCATATTAAGGAGATGATAACTGACGTTGACGAGCTAGTCGTACGACCTCGCGGTGTAGCGTTCAAGCGGACGACGCTCCTAGTCGACTCACGTGATGAATGGCGTTCTTGGCAGTCTCCTATTGCGATGAAGTCCTTTCCTATGTCAAACTCTAGCCTTCGTCCACCTCTTGTTCGATACGGCGTCTTACCCACTATGTCTCCAGAGGAATCTCGAACTCTCTGGTGTTTCCTGGAAGGCAATTCAATGCCATACGACGTCTTCGACATTCCGATTGGTACCAACGTCATTGAATTGAAGGCAATGATAAAGGGGAGAATCAAATGTCTCCATGACACAGACGCTCGCCATCTGAGGCTTTTGAAGGTCATTCCTTTAATACCAAGGGCGTGCACCTTCTGACTTTCTCTTTCAGCTCAATATGATGGTTCCTATTGATCCGGATCGTAGTCTCGCGCAGCGATTAGCAGACCTGGGTAACATCGCCGCGTATTCGAGAGAGTTGAGTTCTGGAGAAGAAATGGGGGAGCTATTTCCCGAACCGCCTTCCGACAAGCATCTCCACATTGTGGTTCAGCGCCCTGGGATTGTACCGTCTAGTCTGAGTGGTGAGTATTGCTGGTTCATTGTTCATGTATGAGCAGAACTGACGCGTTGAACTTCTCACCTCACATGCACATCTTTGTTTTGATCGTCCTCATCGCTCCTATCTCAACTCAACACATGACTTACGTGCTTGTCGCATGTTTCCCACCGCTGCCTCTTTCTCAGCCTCTCGGAAGCGCTCTCGGTCCGCAACAGAAGAGGATGGCCAGGCAGCAAAGCGCCAGCAGATTGGTGGGATTGCGCAGGACGTACAGACCCATTGTATCGCTATCCATAAAGCGATCCAAGCCATGCCTGATAATCTGAACTTGTCTGATCCCTCGACATTTACGACCCTTCCTTTCCCCTCGCCCCTCTCAATGCCTCACCAGCGCTTTGAATGCAAGGAAATCAATGGCATCGACCACTTTGAATACATGGGGAGATCTCAGTTCCACAAATTGCAAGAGCGTATCAAGAACAGGAATTTTCTCGAGGGAGCTGAACCCATATACCTGTACGGGACGTCTGGTTCAGGGAAATCACATCTCCTTGCTGCGCTTGTGTATCGCCTCGTTCGTGACGGAAAACGCGTCTTCTACATTCCGGATTGCTACAGCTTGCTTCTGAATCCGGAACAGACGATACGGGCTGCATGGCATTTTGCGTTCCACGACTCGCCTGTTCTGGGAACCATAGAATATCCCCACGATGTCGATGCATTGATTCGTTCGACCAAAAACGATCGAGACATCTACATCATCGTCGACCAAGTGAATGCTTTGGAGGTCACAGAGAATAAGAGCCTTGAGAAAGAGAAGCAGCAGGCAATAGATTGGCTTGACAACTTGAGGTTCAACCATCGATACATATTTAGCGCTTCAGCTAATGAAAATTCCTATCGAGAAGCTTATAAGAAGCAAAATGGAATTTCGGTTTTCGAAATGTTTGGAGGGATGAGCAAGGTATGCTGATACCTTCACATTGTTCCACACAATACTCATGTCCTGTAGGAAGAAACCGATCAGTGGTTTAAGTGGCATGGCCATCGGATTCCACCATTGTCAGATAAACAACGGCAGCTCGTCGAATATCTCACGGGTCGCATTCCGCTTCTGCTGCGTTGCCTTTTCAACATGCCCAAATTTGTCGAACTCGAATTCAGGAAACAGTTTTATTTGCGTAATGTCAAATCTGATGTCGATGAATTCGCTAGAACCAAGCTTTCGTTGTTAAAACCGTTGAGCAAGAAATGGTAATGCACCTGTTATTTTCCCTTCCATCTAAGTTAATATTTTGTAATAGGTATCTCGAGATCATGACAGCATGTGTTCAGGGTGATCATGTTACAACCGACAACCGAAGCTTGTATGATCTGCGGCACTTTTATGTTGACACCGAACAAATTGGACGTTTTACGTGCGGAATTGCCTTTGAAACGATGGTATCAATATTGCGAATGGATGACAATGCTTCATTCCTGGGTGGTTTCTGGTACACAACAGTTTCACAATCTGACAATCCTGCTGTTCAGGGCTTCTTGGCTGAGCAAATTTGCCTTAGCCACATTTCCATTAATGGTCTAAAGGCTGTCCACCCTGAGCTTGGTCGAATGTCTATTGCAAGTTTCAACACACAACCAAACTTCACCCATCATCTCTCAACTGATCACAAAACCTGTCTGTATATCCCTGATGACTATGATTTCATGGCTGTGGATGGCATCATATTGTTGTTGGATCATACCTCCAAGCAGGCCACTGTGTTCTCCATCCAATTCACACTATCCCTGAATGATAAGCAATCAGCTAAGGATTTCCACGAGAAGTCATGGTCAACTTGGACTGAGCCAATCACCTCAGCTGGGTTCACTGTTCATTCAACTTTTGTCTGGATAGACAAAGAGCAACCATCAGAGCATGTCAAACCTGAAGTAGTCAAAGAGCTCCGATCTGGCCATAAGGTTGTTCACCCTGAATATTCTGTGATTCATGTGGGTGTAAAAGAAGTTTATCCAAGACTTGCTTCTGCCCTTGACATTGAGCAGTAGTTTGCTCAGATAATGTAGACTATACTACATACCAGTAATTATCTCAGATAACAAGGAGTAGTAATGTACTCCAAGTCATCATTAAATAATAATAATTCCAATCAATTTGATTTCCCAAACAATACTGAGGCTCCTCCATTCGTGCACGCACCCAGATGGCATGATGCTGCAGTCCAACCGAACTCGAACTAGGCCCACCGCCGCCCGTGATCATCACAATTGCCACAACAATAACACCTACAGTATTACTACTAGAATTGCCACCGCCGCCATCGCGGATAGTACTATGTCCAAGAGAACAGGACCAGCGGCATGTTTATCTTTATTCCAATTTAAAACGGGTCCGACTCGAGGTGGCTGTCCGACGTTTCTGATGTCTCGCTCTGCGATCTCCTTATAGACCATGGAGGTGAGGGTGATGGTGGCGAAGATGTCAAGGAATCGGGGAGAACTGGATAGTGTTGTGACCCTGTGCAGTGGTACAGAAGCTAGAGGAGACAGCGGCACAGATAGTGGAGATAAGGACGATAATGCCGGCCGCGATGGATCCTCTAACGCATGTGGTGGAAGAGGAGGCAAAGGGCGCGATAAACACTGTAGACGCTCTGTTGCACCTTCCCCGTGCACGGGGCCCCGAGATCGATAGAGAAGGCAACGGAAGTGGTATTCGCCGTGGTTGGTTTTTGTTAATATCGATGCCTCGGTCTGGAAGTTGCAGCGGGGGTAGAATAGGCGGTAAGCGTCTTGGTTGATCTCTAGATAATCCACTAGCATGTACATCTGTAGACAAGGATTTACTGATGATAGAGTGAGCTGGTGAATTATTCCGGCGAAATTTGATTCCTCTGTTCATGAAAAAAAAATCAATTCGCATCTCGATAGATAGATCAACTTACTTATCCGCAACACTAGACATGACTTGGAAGGAAGGAAGGACTACAGCCTCATTGACGTTTTCTTTGGCTCTGCCGTAGGCGGCAGATCTTGGCGTTGGAAAATGTGGAAATTGGGTTAGAAATGCCTTACTAATTTATTGTGAACCTGACCAAGTAGGACCCACAGACGGACATAAGGCGACGCGTACCGAGATCGAAATTTATTATGCATGTGGTTCGGAAATATTCTTTACGTTCTCCTATCGTTTTCTTTGGTTATTGGATTACTAGTTGACGAAGCGGCCACTCCGCACAGCCTTGCTTAGAGACTGGTGATTGGTCGTTTGCGGGATTTTCTGATCTTTCTGATGTGCCTCCCTCGCTGACGTGCCGGGGAAGTATGAGAAATCCGGTAAACAACAGAGTATTATAGAACCTTAGAATTGTATTGGTCTTGGTGGTTGGCCACTTCCATTGAGCTCAGTAATGGCCATCTGAGCTTCAGGATGGATAGGTCTGGGAGCGAGACCTGCGGGAGACGATCCTTTAGCAACCGAGCAGTATCGCCTACCAGCGATGAGATCAGGTGTGGTACAGCCGCCATATGCCCGGGCGGCTAAGAGTTTCAGAGCTTCAATATTCCTTTCTAACGACTAGTGTCAATCTGACGTGGTACGCGACCGCCTACAAGTGAAATCAAGAACAAAAACGGAAGCGCGAGTGAATGCCGTACCTGAGCTAGCATTTCAAAAGAAAGAGAAAAACTTTCTTTTTGTACACGGACGTCTTGGGGGTAATGAACGTCGCGCGTCATGCATCATGATCACGGCATTTCAATTTATCACCATTTCGGACCGGCTTAGTCATCCGCTAGAGAGACCCAAATTTAAGAGCGGCGGGCGTCGAACGAGTAACAGCAAAAACTGCAATGCCTTCGGGTTCGTAGCACGCAGGCCATGTCGACTCCCAAATGGCCGTCTTTATACAACCTAGGCATCGAAGTTATCGACATACCACACAATGCACCCGTCCAACCACGCGGCGCATACCTCAATCACCCCATCGACGTCTTCAGGTTCACCTTGTTCTGGACACTCATATTCTACTGCCCCGTATTCATCCTCTGCGGCTGCTATGCGTTCTGGAACCTAAACTTTCCACCCGCTCCACGCCCACACAATGTACGGAGCACCCCAGAATCTAGGCAGCCCCACAAACGCGGACGCGAAGAGGAATTTTGGCCGCCTGGCACATCCTCTGCTACTGACGCGTACCCTCTTTCTCCTTTGAAACTAGCCCCCTCAAAGCCAGAACCCCCGCCCCCGCCCCCGTTAAAACCTCCCACCAACCTCCCATCCACCTCATCTTCGTTCCCAACTGCGGAAACCTTCCGCTCCACTACACCTTTCCTCCCTCGCACCCAGGCCGCCACCACCTCTGCCTCTCCACACGGCCCTCCGGTACAGAGCCCACCCACTCCCCACACCCAAAAGTCCAAATACAACTACAAAGAACACGAACGGCGATCGAGGTTCACATTCTCGATCCTCCTCCTCCTCCTCTTTTTCGCCGCAGGTCTGGCAGGTGCAGTTCTAGGCTCGGTGATCGTAGGGTTCGTCGCAGCGACGTTTTTCCGTTCGGTAGATTACAATATGTCGACCTGGATTCCGTTTTTGTTGGCTTTGCTCATGGTGTTGACTGGGTATTTGAGGCGAGTGTTTTTTATTATTATCGTTTTGGATCAAGGTTTGCTGACTGGAGTTTTTTGTATAGCTTGTGGCCGTCCATTATTGATATCATTTAGTCCCGCTAATTAGACAATTGCAATTTGTATAATAGTCATGGAAGCATGTCCATCGAATATCGGTTAATTGTACTTTCGTCACAGCCTGGATAGTCGCCGAATCACATTGCACTCGATAACTATCCCGTTTATTAGTCAAGTGTGAAATTGCTGCATGCAATTCAGGTGTAAGAAACAGTCTACAATTTCGGCTAATTCAGCTTCCATTTCGACAGGACTTCCCACCGCCATCGTCTCCAAGTCGACCAGGAATACCACATCAGCCTTTATGCAGAAGTTGCGTCGCGCAATATCACCGTGAACATATCCTGCCGAGTGGATGCGAGCAAGAGCGGATTTCATCGGAGTCCTCGTCTGGGTACTGATTGGCCCATGTTCATGGATTGCGGTACCAACATCTTAGAGAGCAAGTAGCCTCAAGAGTCCCCAAACATCGTAATATCCATGGACGCGTGGAATAACTATGCCTTGCAAATCCTGCAACGTGGCATCTCCTTATGGAGCGCGTTGATGGAATCTCTCCTTTGAAAAGGTCCACCATTTTGCAGAAGACATCCAGGTTGGGGGAATGTCCATAGCGGACATGCGAGTAGCAATAGCCTGGTTGATCTCTGTTTCAAATGTATCCCATCGAACGAAGTGTTCAAGATCTGTTCGTGGACACGCTCGTTCCTTAGTGTACGTGGAACTGTGATGAACATCTTCGAACCACAAAAAAACCCGTCGGCTTGTAAGACAAAGTTGGGAGCGTGGTTTTCATGATGTTCGAGATTTGTTTGAGGGAACTTTTATTATTGCCTTGGCACTGCTGCTCTTCAATGTGATGCATCAGACGGTGGCGGTCCCGGCGGTCCCGAGGATAAGTGTGTGAGAGCGTCGCATCTGGGGAATCCCCCTGGAGTAGGTTGATCACGGCATTTCAATTTATCGCCATTCGGACCGGCTTAGTCGCTGAAGAGACCATGACCATTTTGCTTTTGAATGCGTGAAAAAAAGAAATGTCCAAGTACAAATGCGATTGAAAGACTACAAGATGAAGCTTCTAAGAGTACATCTACTAAACAACATCATATGACAATTACAATCCAACTTACAGTACGTCACGTTTTTCTTTCCAATTACACAACCCAATGCCCAAATAAAAAGAAAAAAAGGAAGAAAAAAAAGAGAGTCGGCTCAGCGCTCAGCTTACGGGCCGCTTTTTCAAAAGTTCCTCAACTTCCACGCATTCCGACGGATCTTTGAATATCCGCAACACAACGTGTCCCGGAACGCTGGCTCTCGCGCTCCACACCCTATTTTGTAGCTCGGCTCTCTTTCTCTCTCCCTCGCTCATGTTACGATATCTCGAGAGGGAGAGGAGCGAAGAGGAAGTAAGTGGGCTATCTGCGCCTGCGCCTGATAGAGATGGAGAAGGGTTCGCGCTGTTTCTTCTTTGCGGCCGGAGGGAAGGCCGCGACGGTGGAGGAGCAGAAACTGAAATTCCATCAGTGGTGTGCGTTCTACGCCGCTTCGGAGACGCTCTAAGATTCGGGTTTGGACTGGCGCCAGAACGAGCGCTCATGTTCGACTTCAGGACGTTTGCTCTCTCTGGTGACTGAGAAATGGACATCTTATCCGCAAATGCAATCGCGGGTGACCGTCGGTTGGCAAAGCTTGCGGGATCCTCGTTGATATCTGAAAAACTTGCTTCGGTGCCATTACTGCAGCTTCCCCTTGATCTTGAGTTGATGCGAATGGCTAATGACGGTTGTTGGCTAGGTGCGCCATCCCCGGCCTGATCAAGAGGTGAGAAAGACAAGGGGGAGGACGACAGCTTGGGGGGCGATGATGATAGCCACGTTTGTTCCTCAGTCGGCTCAGTTAGATCTATCTTCTTGATAGGTTGAGCGTTACAGAGTATCATTGGCTCATATTCGTCACTTGAAGGGGGTTGATCGTCTTCTAGAAGAGGTATAGATGAGAAAGCGGGTGATGGAGTGCTCGTTAGCCAATTTCTCCCCCGGCTAAACTTGCCGAATAATGAGTTCGAGCGCGACATGCCAGGAGCGACACCGTTGCCATAGCTGCTACTTGTGTTGCTCCTTGATGGGGGGCGTATCTCCCATTCTTCGCCAGTTGGGTCTCGAATAGGGGGTAAATCAGGTTCAACATCTCTGATGAAAATGCCAAGTATTTTCTCCGGATGCAAGCTTGCTAGCCTGAAGAATATTTCATTATTTCGTTGCCCCCAGAATTAATGAATAAAGAATGCGCACTGTGCATACAGTTCTAGATCTTGTTCTCCCGAGTCGCCCACGAGGATGAACTTGGAGTCTTCAAAAGAATCGAGAATCTGAACCAGGTTATCGCGTTTGCGGTCAGCAGGTGCCTTCAGGAGCTCTCTGAATAGGGAACGCGGTGCATATG
Source organism: Amanita rubescens (assembly GCA_015039365.1). Taxonomy (NCBI): domain Eukaryota; kingdom Fungi; phylum Basidiomycota; class Agaricomycetes; order Agaricales; family Amanitaceae; genus Amanita; species Amanita rubescens. Next base: position 67,130 of record WION01000183.1, read on the forward strand.
ATTTTAATTTAATGGAGCCTAAATTACGACGTCAGAAACAGAATCCTACGATTCAGTGATAGGGAAGGTACCTGGCGGTAACTGCGCTACCTTCAAAAACTGGAGAACGAGAGGCAGAAGCTGATTTGGACCATTAGACTAAAGACATGTTAGAACCAACAAGGAATCTGATGGAATGATGTACTGACGACATAATGGAACCTGACGCCTTGGTTCCACATGTTATAATACCATTCTCCCATGCCCGGAATCACGGCTTCTTCTAGATCGCGTGCAAACACGTTCCTGAAGATTGTGCGCTGCACCGCCAAGAATATTACTCATCTTGATTGTGTCATCAATGTCTGATATGACACGAGTATGTGCATGATTAAGAAAGATGGTTTGTTTCTCCACTTTGCTTTCTTCCGGATTTAGTGATGCAAGGGATGGTGGCAGAAGTTTTGCGTGGAGAATCAACTCGTAATCAGTTACTTGTTCGCATTGTGCCAGGGGATGATCACAAATGTCATCCCACTTGATCACGAAGTGATGCCGGAACGTGCCATCTGTCCCTGTATTCACTTCGGAACGACCAACCGGAGGCCCATGTTGAGAAGCAAAAAGTTCCAGGTTCACGACACGAGACGAGAGCATGCTTGGCCAGAAGAGCTTTACGCGTGAATCTAGATTATCTTGCAAACGCTGGAGAAGGTCGGATACGTCGCCACGGATTGTTGGTTCACTTGGGGACTGAAGCACGTCGTCGTCAAATAACGAGTCATTGCCATCTATGGCCAATTGGTAGCTCTCGTCCAACTCTTCTATCGAGTCATGTTCCTTTTCCTTTGATTCAGGACTATCCGGGTCCGAGACAGGAGTAGACTTGGGGTAATGAGTTTCGGCGAACTTGTTCAATGCAGCAATGCCTAAAATACGCGGTCGTGAGTCACCTTACAAATTAGGTAGGTGGACGATAAGATTGTACTTTTGGCTAGACGCATGAACGTCACCTGAGCCCGAGTCGGAGGCGAGCGCAGGCTTGTAGCGTAACCGGAAACATGCACATGAAGATCAAATTCTTTCCTGCCTATGAGAGAGTTAGCCATGAAGGAAATGCGTGTTTCGGTCACGTCGCCAATAAAGGCGCCCAGAGGTACCATGTGTCGCCACTCACCATCGTCAACATAACGACGAACGGCCCAGCCCGGAAAAAGACAAACTGATTCTGTGAGCGCTGGCCGTTTGACTTCCCGGGTGAATCGACTGTGGGCCGCGCCCTGGACGAGTTTGTGCATTATCAGGGAGATTGGCGCTCTGGGAAGTTGCCGAATCGTAACGAAATTCCCTGACATAAGTTTTGACTAATTTAAAGCCTGTTCTGAGCGATGAAAAGTAGCGTCTTGTTGCGTTGAAGTCTTCGGCCATGATGAAGGAAGAAAGGGGACCTGCAGATGTCCACTTGGCACTGCGAGCCGCCATTTTTATACACGTCCCGTGTCCGTGCCTAAATGTATACGAAATTTCCCGATTTGGATATGTCACTCCGCGTGACTCGTTTCATGTTCCCGCGTTGGCTCATGGCTGAAATCCCTGGAATAGTCAAGCGACCCGCACTCCATATCGATGGCACCCGACGCGTCCGCGCATCAAAGACAATATCTTGGCTGCTCAGGCACGGCGCAGAGTCCCAGAAACTTCCAATGCGACAGGACTGGTTACGTTTGCGTGCAGGACCTGGTGAGAGAATCCTCCAAATGTGTTATCAGCATGCTTCTGACCGCGCGGCAAAACAATAGCTCCGTCATCCCAAACTGCGCCATGTCACATTCTTAGCGCTGGAGGAAATCGTAAAGGCAGATGAAAAACAACGATATCACCTATCGTTTGAACCGCAACAACCCGCTTCTTCTTCAACAGACCCATCCTCATGGTGGATACGCGCTAATCAAGGGCATTCCTTACACGTGAGACCTTTTTCATGTGGTTCGCTAGCAGGCTCACTCTTGCGCAGAACGTGGATGTAGAGTTGACTCGGATATTGTCAGCAGATGAGGTACCTATGGCAGTCCACGGGACAACACACAAAGCATGGGGTTCGATCGGTATAGTTATCTATCCCTATTTAAATTAACCCCATAATCAATTCGGTTTGAAGCTCGACAAGGAATATCGAGGATGGCCAGAAATCATATCCATCTCGCTCAAGGCCTTCCGGGCGCAAACGTCACGAGTGGTACGCTTAGTTGTTAATTTGTCATATACAACATATGTTCAATGTTTTTGTAGGAATACGCAGTTCGGCCCAAGTTTTTATATTCATTGACGTAGCGAAGGCCATAAAAGCCAACATCAAGTTCTATCTCTCGTCAAACGGCGTTGTGCTGACGGAAGGCAACGATCACGGTGTTCTGGAGCCAGTTTACTTTGACAAGGTAGAATTCGTCGAGATCAAGGCCGATCAATTAATGGGACCTGTGGAAGAAGAACAATGTGCTATTGATACCAAGCCCGCGGAGTCTACACCGCCTGACGCTGCAGCCATTTATAGACGTCAATGTGACGACAACGTGTCGGTGGTTAAAGGGCTGTCCCTTCTCACCCTTTGATGAAGGCGATGAACGCAGGTTCCTTTCAATAAAATGGTTGTAATAGTATCCAGAGTTGACAACAATGGGATATGTACACGATGTGCGGGTCCGGCCCCACCAACATGCGCAGTTTGTGAGACAAAAAGATGTTCAATGATAGATCCAAATATCCCATTCTTTCGGCATGGTGATCACGCCGATCTCTCGAGCGCCTAGGGATATCAATAAATACCAGTAGCCCCGAAGGATCCACTGGGCGTCAGGCATTCCAGCTTCCGTATCGGCACAATCAATCCCCGTTCTGGCCATCACCGTATCTTACTCAGAACACAATCGGTCTAACCATAACTTACGGCTTGAATACCCACATTACAACGGTGATTACCCCGTACCGTGATTTCGCGATGGTCACACAATGAGTCCCAAGACAAACATCTTTGTCTTTACCGTATGCAATTTACAACGTATACTGTCTTATTAATCATAGAAGACCAAAGCACGTAATTCTATCGACTGCCTCTTCGGTGCATCCTCGGGGGCTGTAGGGTCTTGGAAGGCACAGTGCGGTGTGAAAACCGCGACACTCCCATCTTGGATGGAATCAAAACTACAAAACTCTTCGTCAGCAATCAAGGGAGTTGACGCCCGTGACACATGTCCGATCATCTTACCATTTAATGAGGACAAACTCGTCAGGTGTCATTCCTCTAACGTACTTCCACCGATGGTTTGGATTGTGCTTAACCAAATGTATCTCTCCCTCCCGATCCGGAAAGATAAGCGCGACAGAAAAGACATCGTCTTTTGGATCTACACTCCGATAGTCACACAGACCTAGGGGCCAATCGAAGGCGGGTACCTCGATTGGCCTCCACAAATTGATGATCTGGAAGCGGCGCTTCAAGAGCTCCGGAGCTTCGGATGCGGGGAGATGACGATGAACGCGGGCAACGGCGGATTGGGAAGTTTGGTCGATGTGTACCTGGTAAGCTGGTTGGCGATTATCTGGACCAGTCTCGACATGTCCAGGGCCATAGTTACGACGAATGGCTATTGCAAGATGTTATCCTCGTCTGAAACAACCATGGAATCTGAGAGCTCACTATGATCAAACAATACAACTTTGCTGGCACCTGTGAGCTCCTTGATGAGCTCTTCGCTCTCTTTATAATAGACGCTTTTGATTTCTTCTTCGTCAATGAAAGACTTCAACTTCGAGGGCCGGTTATAGACTTGGAAACCGGTAGAGTCGAGGCTGACGCTATCTTCTTTACCGCGGACATTCTCTACCTGCACTTGGTACCCTTGTAACTCAAAGTTCGTTTCGCGCTGGCCCGTCGCAGGATTTGCGCTGGATGTCGATCTCGCTCGGACACCGTCGGGAGGGGGGATGCCATAGGTTAGGGTCGTAGACACCGTGGAGGTCATCGGATACACTCTGCTGGAGCATGAGATTCTGTACTCATTTATCTGTCCAGACTCCTACCCAGTCCCAGCATCGCTCGTTATGTAAGCATGACGCTCTGGAGGGACTGGCAAATAACATGCGTCAACAACATCGCGCGTTGTCACCAGTCGTCACGTTTGGCTTCGGACCTTGAAATGTATTTCTAAAAATATGTACGTCGTACAGCGTCGGGGGAACGTCGAAATACTAGATGTATATATGCACTATCCTTCTGCTCGACAATGCCTGAGTTACAACAGCCACAAGTACAGGGCATACAGCCACTACCTCAAAGGGACTTTACGGCTATATTGGATGCATTTGAGAGTCACTATGCCTGACATGCGAATAGCCTGGGTTTGATGATGGCTCAGATGACGATGTAACCTGCTCGATGAAAATGGTAGGAGGTGGGGGAATGGGATAATGTTCTTCTATTATCCGGAGTATATCATTGCCAAACTCGTTTGCGCCCATCCACTTGGTTTCGCGGTCAAGGTTTCGGCGCATCATTAGTATATGAGGTTGTGGAATGTGTTAAGGCGGAGGTTGAAGATGGAATGATGCGAAGTTGACCAAGCAGTGTTCTACATGCGGAAGGGAGAAGACTTGATCGTTATCGTTGTTCACGTTGATGATTTGACGATTGTCACTTCATCCGTTGCGTTGATGGACCACGTAAAGGAGCAGTTGAAGGACTTCAAGTTTTCGGATATGGGAGAGTTACATTGGATTCTTGGCTTCGAAGTCAAGAGGGATAGGTCGAAGAGGACGTTGTCGTTGTCCCAAGCGGCTTATATCCGGGCGGTTCTAGAACGTTACGGCTTCGAGAATATGAAGCCTTACGCCGCGCCGTGGGTCGAGACTCAGATCAAAACGAGGATCAAAGTTCTTCACTCTGACCGCGGTGGAGAATACTTAAGCGAAGAGTTCAATTTGTTCCTAGAAGAAAAAGGGACAGAGCGCAAGTTGACAGTACATGATACACATGAGGAGAATGGAGTTGCGGAGCGGTTGAACAGAACGCTAGTGGAGAGGGTGCGCGCGATGCTGATTGGAAGTCAGCTTCCTACCCGTCTTTGGGGGGAGTGTTTGATGCACGCGGTGTGGATTAAAAATCGTACCTGGACACGCGCATTACCTCCTAGCGTAACCCCATATGAACTCTTGACCGGGAATATGCCTGAATTGGAAGACGTACCTGAATGGGGAGCCGTAGTGTGGGTGCACGATACGGCTGATGGGAAACTTGGAGATAGGGTGAAGGAAGGACGGTGGATCGGTTATGACCGAGAGAGCAAGGGTCACCGCATCTATTGGCCGGAACGGCGGGCGATAACAGTTGAGCGGAGCATTGTTTTCTCGAAGAAGGGACTGCCTATCATTGAAGACCTGCCTGGTGTGGATGTATTCCAGGGGGAGAGTGATGATGAGGACGAGGAATACACCCACAAGGAAGAAAATGTTGCGCCCGAGCCAATTGAGGAACCCACGGTTGAGGTACCCAAAGAGCCAACTAATCCGACGTTACCGGAACTTCGCCGTAGTGAACGTAACAAACAACTTAGCCGATATGTTAAAGATATTCAGTCAGGCAAATTCTCAACCGGTACGAAGGAGAAAATACCTAAAGGGCTTCAGATACCTGTTATGGAGGAAGAAATCAGCAGTTGGGCTATGTCAGTACGGATGGATGAAGCGAGTGGTCTACTCCCGAGCTCGTTAAACGAAGCTATGAAAAGTCCTGACTGGCCGCCGCGCTGGAAAGAGGCAATGGAAGAGGAACGGGAGGCGCTGGAGGCGCATGGAATGCGCCAAAGGGCTTGAATATCGTCGGGTGCCGATGGGTCTTTGCTATCAAACGTGATGCAGCCAGGAATATTATTCGCTACAAGGCGCGTTTGGTTGTGCAGGGATTTTTTCAAGTTTCTGGCATCGACTTCTTTGACACTTACACGCCCGTGGCGAAAATGGCTTCAATCCGAACAGTTCTTGCATTATCAGCTTGATATGACTACAAAATACATCAAGTTGATATCAAGAACGCATTCAAGAACATACCCGAAAATTCCATTCCATTTCCATCGCAGTTTTAGCAGATATGAAGATCCCCTCTATATCCAACTTGCTCAAAAGCTCCGTATTTTGTTCACCCAGAATGTTTAAGGGTGTGACGATGATTTGGATCCCTTGTGGCCGGAATAAGAGTGGCATCCAGAATGTTAAGGTCTTCCCACTGCCAGTAGCCGCAAGCGAGATGACATCTTGGCCACGTAAAATCGCATCACAGACACGAACCTGCCATAGACATGGTCGTCTTCCAATATTCTCGAGTGTTTTGGCCCGAATTTCGTCGAACGATGGGCAAGACGGATCGACAGCCATATCTGCTTGACTAGACATAGAGAAACCGCCGAGATTGGCTAAAAAATTAAGTCAGAGGGTCGGATATGGTACAAGAATTGATATACCACTCACCTTTTGTCAAGCCGAGCAATTGTGGCCAGGGGACGGGTGTGCCATGCAACTGAGCAATACGGCACGGCCAACGCACGCAAGTTATTCAAAGTCCGAAAAGATGTCACAGAAAGTAACGCAACCGCGACATTGTTGACGCATGTTATTTGCCAGTCCCTCCAGAGCAATACGCTTACATAACATCGTCAAGCTAGCTCCGAGGGACTGGGTAGGAGTCTGTTATCTGTCTGGTTGCGCGATCAAAACGTAGGCGTACATAATCTAGATGTGTGAATTATAAATGATAATATTGTGGATTGTTTGGTTCCGACCTGTGAAATTCAACGCGCGCTCTGCCCAGTCTTGGGGAGTCAGTCGATCCCAATTCCCCAACCACGAACGTTCGCTGCCTAAAAGTTGTCAACAGTTAGAAGGCAGGCCTTGTGAATCGAATAAGATATAAGATATATTTTGCTTACCTAGCTGGAATTGATGTGGTTATGGTTGCTAAGAAGCTCCGAGAGTGAATTGGACGCTACGTCCCAAGTCTACCTCACTCCAAGTTGAACCACCTCAACATCGAAGTACGCTGTCGCGGTGTAAGGTTCAACTATATACACGTTCAACATTCTGAACTCTGGCCTCTCCTGCAGTCAAATTACTTCATTGCTGAACGGCTTAATGGTATCCGAAATGGTCGTGCGCTCCATGCGCCACGTTCCCTCAGAAGTTTCACGCGAGATCTTTTCGCACTTGTCTTCACCTTTCCGACTTCTGGAACCATACAAGTTTCCGTGGTACCTTGGCCAAGTTTGCTCCGAATGGAGAGGTATCTTTTTGTCGATGTAGCCTTACTTTTGGAATGAAATCCAGATAGAGCGGCCTGAAGACCGTTACCGACAACCAGACTCCGCACATGTTATGGCAATGTTAACATTCTTTCTCAATGCCACAAGTGGAGCACCCTTTTCCTTCACATTGTACAAGGAGGACTACTATTATTTCGATGAAGCTCCCGATGTACGGCTCATTCTTTCCAAACTCCAGGATCATCCATGCAATGGGTGAATGCTTCAATGGAACTGCGGGTACCAGAGTTTTTATTGCTTCGTAGTATCAAAAACCGTGTTCCATTGTTACAAAGCTTGGGGCTCGTTCTGCCATCTGATCACGAGATGGAAACATCCAACCACGACTCCACTTTATTACTTCAAATGGGCAAGCTCTTTGAGAACGCACCACTTTTGACACGAATCGAACTTAACTGTCTCTCGGACGTGGAGTGGAGGTTCAACTGGGCTTCGCTGACCAGTATTCGCCTCCAGTCCCAGCAATGGTGGTTAAGATCAGCACATCGCTGTCCGCTATTAACATCACTTCGGCAAGGTCCCATGCTGTCATCTTCGTCAATCTCGCGATGGATATGAAATGCCTGGTGACGTACTTCTGAACCACGTTAAAAGCGCGCAGATCATCGTCACAGTGCCATATACGAAGACAGAGAGGGTTGACCAGACTAAGCACCATTTGAATGTTGTCCATCGCCGCTCTCGTCTTTTGAACGCTTGCGGGTTGTCGACAGATGAAAGTGTTTGACAACGCGATAATGACCAGGGAACGCCTTTCAGGGTCGAGGGAGATCACTGAATTGAAGGGTGCCAGGTTCCTTCCCCTCCTACAGCCAACAATGCGAGATCTTTAGAACGCTAGTAGGGTACAGTTGCATGAAGATAAGATTGTAGACATAACTGCTCGCTCACCAGATCATCCCCGTCAGCAAAGAATAGTTCGCTTGCGTTTCAAGCATCGAGTATGCTTCACTTTCGGTATCCACATCTTCTGGAACTTCCACTTGATAGTCGCCGACAATGACGTAACATCACAACTGAGTAGCGTAAACGTGGACGCGTCTTCAAGTTCTCCTTTCTTAAACCAAGGCAGGAGTCACCTCTTCAACCATAACATGACCTTTCTGTACAGCGAAATCGCTCGGAGCCCCCGTTCGGTTTGCTCTTTGGGAATGGAATCCACGGAGATCGAGGGCGCTAACGTGGGCTCGGAGTGAAAGATAGACTCGGCACATTCCACCAGTGGTTCAAGGACGGCTGCCAAACGAAGGAGGCCTTGTGAAGTTGATGATAACCTCAACTGAAGGTGGTTTTGCGAAGCGAAGAAGCCTTGGTACAGTCGATTTGAGGGCGTTGGTCCGGGCAGTAAGTTCTACAATGGGTTTGGAGACAAACGCAGAGGGAGAGCGTGTAACGACAATCGATGAACGTGCTCAGCACAAAGTGGTGGTTGTCGAGTTGAATGTCGCCGTCGATGGGGCGGCTGTCTAGGAACTTTTTGAGGTTGGGGATGTCATCGATGAGGGGGAGGAAGCTTTCCAGTTGGCTGGGGCTGCAGATTCCGATTTCAAAGGCGATGAAAACCTCTATTATTGAACCAATCATCATCAGAGACAAAGAAAACACTGGCAAGTTGGCATACATTGAAGTGTTTGAAGAGACGACGAAAGAGGTCCTGAGTTCCGTCCAGGAGATGACGTGCTGGGATTTAGGATCATTAATTGATTCCTACACTAGGCATGGCCCGCCAGTAGATGTGGAGCTTTCAGAGTTGGGCGCGAGACGGCTGCCAGCGTCGGGCGCTGCCGCTGCCAAGTTTCCGTCTGTACAATCCAAAGTGAGGCATCTCTGGGTCCTCACTTTGCGTAGTAAATTAGGGACCACCGGCAGTGTGCGCTTTCTCCCTGTGCCATGGGACGGCGATGATCGTATATAGCCCGTCAAGCCGTCAAGTCATCGTTGATCATTTCTCGTTGGTACCAGCGTTTCAGCTCCTAGATATAGCCTGTTCATTCCTTGCCACACTTCCCGCGCGTATCTTGGGCACCTTCAAGTTCAAACCACAAATTCAATCCATGCATCAGCCTCCAGAAAAGATTTGTACAAAAGGAGACACATTCCACCGAAAGGGCGGCCCGGGCGATGTTTTTTTTTTTTTGATATGATGGTAGACACATACTTATCTCAGTAACCAACTACAGCCCCAACTGGCAACAACCCATGCGTCATCGAGTGATGCCGGGGCGGGAAGATTAATTCCGGAATCACCGCAGGCAGCGAGCACAGGTTAACTTTGACAAACGTTGCCGCTTCAACTCAACCTTGTTCCTTCCACAAAGCAGCCAAAGATCTTCCGCTTCTCTATGTCTACATTATCAGCCTTTCTTTCCCATCACAATGACCACGTCTTCACTCTCAGATTAAAGCTGGGAAGTGATTAAAATTCGACATACTTATTGGAGATCAAAAAAATTAGCTCTTTAGGACGGCGACTATCAGATTTCAAAGATCCGACAGTGACAAGCCTCTGGCACCATATACCAGGACCCCCGAAAACCCCCCTAGATGCTTGAGGCGCGAGAGGATAAAAACCTCGGGAAATTTTTTAAGGCCTGATGCGGGAAAGGATAAAAATTTGGGCTATTTTGGCCGTATGCTTGGGTATTTTTGAGGATAAAAAATACAGGTTGACGGTGGGCCTGAGCTGGCCTGAGTCAAGTGTAGGATAAAAATCGTCATTCGCGGGACTCGAACCTATGAACGACCAAATATTAATTTAGTTGTTAACCATTAGACTAAATACTAGACATTTACAGTAGTTCCTAATGTCAAGGTAATACTTTCAAACTGTAGTGCTCGTGCAGCGTCAAATCGCCATGTCTACATCTGCGATTCTCTCACCAAACGGAACAAGCAGCCAAAGGAACACGTACCAGTACTACAACCCAATCATTAGCACCTGATGCTTCAGCTCTCTCGGAACGCCAACGGAAAGGAGTAGGCACAGGACTAGAAAGGGCAGCTCGTTGGAAGAATGCGGCGGCGTGGGACAGCATCGACGCAGATGCCCCCAATGCCGGGAACTCTGCAAATGCTGCTGCTGCCGCAAAGACAGCATGGACAAAGGTTTGCAACTCAGGCGCTACTTCGCTTCCGGGTATCGTCTCATCCCATTGCTCCAGGCACTCAAGCGTCGACAAGAATTATTCAGGACTTACGACCTCCCTATCATTGAGCTAGGTGATGCTCGAATAAATTCTGTATCAATTTTACATTGTACAAGCTACCACGTTTGGAATCTGGATTCATTCTATCGTCTAACAAGGAGATCGGGATCACGATTGGCAAAGGTAAAGCAGGTGATGTTCGTCTTAAGCTGTAGAAATTGACCAATAACAAGTCCTGGCCATCTATTCGAGGAGCGGAGGCAACAAAGGCGCACACTCCTACCTTCTGTCCCAGCAATCACGGCTGCATCGTACATCACCGTACAAATCTATGAACATCACTTCGGGATCCAGTTCTCCGATAAGCCCCCTTCACATACATTTCCATTGTTGAAGTGCTTCGACACGATTCCTTCTAGTCATTTCCTCTACACACTCAAGCATGTGCCCCAGATCTCGGAAACTGGTCTCAAGATCTTGCCAGATGACTTTCATATGTTCAAAATTCTCAAGACGAAGCTGACTACCATCACTCGGATTCACTCCGGCTGTCTCAGAAATAGAAAGAGATTGACACAAAATGAGTTGGAGTTGGAGGAATAGTCTTGGGGCGGGTTTCACTACTTTGTACGAGGGAAATCACTATGTTGAATTGTTCCAAAGGTACAGATTAGTATCTAGGAGTTAAGTAGAGAATGCACATCGTCGTTCTGAAGCGTAGGGGGGCCTGAGCCATCCAGAGGATAAAAAACGGCCCAGCACTACCGCAGGTAGGCCTGAGCTGGGATCGGGGATAAAAAACAGGGCTGCGGCGTGACGCGCCGCAGGCCTGAGGAAAAAGGATAAAAATCTTGAGATTTTCCTTGGGTAAAAAACCGCAAATTTGGGGAGGGGCCGCCTCAGGCATCTAAGGGGGGTTTTCGGGGGTCCTCATATACCATGGGTACAAGGAGGGTCAGCTTGCAACGCACCCCGTTGATATATAAGTCAGTGCTTCAGCCTCCCGCAAACCTCAGAGCCGGTCTCCGCCTTCATTTCCCAATCGTCTAAAAAACTCTTGTCCGTTACATCCGAGTAAGTCCTTGCAAATTATACCGTGATTAGCCACTGAAATATCGTCTTCCAACCTATGAAAGGATGTCGATCAAGTCGTATTCTTACGCGTTGCTTGTCTTCGCGCTCAGTTCTTTTGCGATGGCTGCTCCTCCGCCGGTTCAACCAGCATCTACTCCAGAGCACATGTCCCAGTAGCTACCTCTTCTATACTACCCCTACATTAACGACCTCGGACAAAAGTGGGTTCGAGTGGAACGGGATCCTCTATCAGCAGAGGGCAAGAAACGGAATTTGGACGACGTGATTACTTTTAAAGTTGGACCCACACCGAATCATCCTGTCCTTACAGGCGTCACAGAAGTTCGGCGTTCCACAGTCATACGATTCCTGGTGGAAAAGAAACCCGATCCGGAGCAGTGTGGGGCACGCAGTGGTAAAATTCCGCACCTGAGGAATTTTGAATCTGTCCCCATCTCCGATGGTAACTCCATTCTGCTTGGCACATGGGCCATGACAGAACACTTTAACCCCAGTGTCAGTTTTAACCACTGGTTTAGAATCGCGAGGTAACTCACGCGCTTGATAGGGAACCCTCTCGTTTTCTTCCGAAACGCCTATTATCGAAATCCAAAACCGTGATGGCAAATTGCAGATGCGCCATCTCCCCCTCAAGGACAAGCAGGGCAATTTCGCCATGGCGCGGACATGTGATGTGATGTCCGGAGCCACCGTATTCGTTAAACAACTTGTATTCGAACACCCTTTTACCTTGGCAGAGGGACATGATCCCGTATCTGGGTCTCGTAGGTTGGTGCCTATGTCGGCGAGTTCTGGGAGTACGTAGGCAAAGGTTGAATATCTTACGGTAGCGTTTGCATGAATGAGATTGAGAACGTTCGCGCGCCCTCGCGTCCTCGGTCCTGGACCTCGTTACACACGTCACTACCGAATTCCTGACAGTACCAGCGGTATGCTAGTATATATTCATGATAAATTAAATATCAGGAGACATGAGAGTAGAGTAATAAGGCTTGTCTGATCAAAGAGATACAGCCAGCAGCCTCACCGTGCCAAGAACACAGGCGATTGCTTCGAATAAATAACGATCTTCTACTACCTCTCTATGCTATCAAAGGCTATCGGAAGAGAGTTGTGATGCCGACTCGGAGGATCCAACGGATGTTTAGTAGTACTTGATGATCGAACTTCTTTCATATCGAGATATCGGAGGCAGTTTCACAGGAAATACCTTCGTGTTCATTACAGCAAAATAAACACGGTATCTCAATCATCATGCATCAAAGCTTACGACAACGTTGGGTCGAGGCGCCGGTAGCACGTTGTGCTCAGCCACTTGACTCTCGGATATCCACTTGTATCTCCTCCGGATCGAATTTGCTTCCAGGTGAAGGAACCAATACCTTCAAGTCACCATCTCTACACATCATTTTTCGAAGATCCAGTCTTGTTAACAAGTTTTTAAAGGTCGAACGTTGTCTTTCCGAAAAACCATATGCATACAAGAGTGACAGACAGCGTATTAGCAGGCTGAAAAGGGATTCTTAGTCCTGCTTCAACTAGCTTCTATGACGGTCCGTATCGGACAAAATCCAGATACATATGCCCTCGCGTCGTGATCCGTCATGAACACCGTGACCCGCCGTGGACTGTCGTGAGCCAGCGTGAACTGCCGTGATCCAGCGTGGGCAGGTGTGATCCAGCGTGAACCGCCATGATCCAGCGTGCGAGTGAACTGCCGTGATCATCAAGCTTCGAATTCTCCACAACCTCTACACAACCCAGTCCTCATGCCCTCCTTCCTGCTCCACCACCTCGACCCGAAAACCACCAAAAGAAAAAAGCCTTGGCATAGTATGAGACGATAAACGTGTTCCTGATCGACGCCGGAATTCATACTGTATCCCGCCCTCAACGGCGCTACTCTGTTCGGCTCTTGGCTTGAACGCCCGGTGGCATCGACGAGGATGCACATGATACGCTAGCGGTAACTCCAGTCTTTCCCGACTGATCGCGGCTTGTTGCAGTGCCGCGAGTGTTGGGTGGTACACTTTCATTGCAAGCGGGGGTTGAGAGTGGCTAACGGGCGCACTGTCTGCGTGAAAGAGCCTCCTTCTGGACGATGCTGGAATTGGCCTTTCGGGAAGGATCCGTCCATGAGGTGTTTGTGTCCTCACCCTTTTATTGCGGGTCTTGAACTCGAACGGTGCAATGACATTACTCCATGCGATTTCTGTGGGTTCAAAAGAGACGACGATGTCCGGCTTGCGCAAATTGTGTTCGCTGTATATAGGCCGTCCCCCACGGGATGTTCGGAAACGATCAAACAAGTCCAATTGGCAAAGAGGATTTGAAGGTTTCGGCCGCTTCAAGAATCTTGTTCATAGTTTGTTGACTCAAACCCCAGACATGACGGAGGAAGACACAGATGTCCAATTCGTCGCCGGTGAACCTTTCCAGGATGTCCCTTTGGAGCTCAGCTCTTGGGTCTCATCTCATCGACCGTATACCCGGCATCAGATACGCCGCGTCGGTGAGCGACTCAGGCGAGCGATTAGACCAATCGTCTGAGGGCGAATGGTGCTTCAGAAGATGTGAGATGTGGAGGTACAGTCACAGCTCAGCAAGAGCGATTCCAGTTGCCGACGGCCGTTTGGGCGTGAGGATCTCCTCGATGGCTTGACTGTTTGGAGGGAGGTGACCGAGGGAGTCAACATGAGTGGGGTTTTGGATGAGAACGGTCGAAGGGATGGTTGATTTTGATAAATACCAGCGGTGGCGTGCTAATGGCACCTCCACAGCCCTCTCTAGGACAATCCCAGACTCACTCCCCGGCGCACACTCCCTTCTTCAATCTCTGGGGTACAAATATTGTCGGCGGTGGATGATGCATTGCCTGGCTAGCACGCGCATCACTGAGCTGAGGTATGGGAATATTATGTCAGCGATCGTGATCACATTCACGTTTGGCATGCCATCATGCCGGAACACCGTGATTCACGCCGGGACATGGTAATTCACGACGGTTCACGATGAACGGCCGTGATCCTCCATGATCACACCCGAAATTCCCCATGCAAACATATTTTGTCCGATATGGGCACTCATAAGCTTCACTGTCCGAGTATACCAGCGCTCTCCATCGAGCTGAATCTCGGTGTTTGCGGCATGCTCCTTTACACTGGTGACTGGTCACTCATTCAAGTCTAGTCTTCAAATCATATCCTCATTTAACACCCGTCGAGCAGCGCGCGGTTCGGACAGATAGGACAGGATGTAAACTCTTCGCTGTCGCTCGTAGAGTTGGATTTTAGAGACGGACTGGGAGAAATTTTTTTTCAGCACTAATGGTACTGAACGGAACTTAGCGGAGTCAAAAGGTAAGGCAGTCGAGCCGTACTGCGAAGCGTATAATCAAGAAAACATGTGCGTATCAAGGGCTACCCTTTGGTTTCAGCAGGGTCTGTTGTCTTCCAGTGCGATTTCGCAACGCGAGACCAAGCCCTACCGTACCGAGGACATATGCTTGAACCTCGGGCAAACATTGCCCGTCCATCAACGATGGGTTGAAGTGATTCCCGGACCAAATATATGTGACCTGTAAGTCGTCCGAGACGCGGATCATCTTGGACGTCTTGACCACGGACTTGACAATCTCGTTGATGCACTCTCTCAACTCTTCCTTAAGCAAAGCCTTAATCTGCCCCGGCTCGGCTTTCCAACCGATACTGATCAGGAGGTAAAACAAAATGCTACGGATTTCGCGATGAACCCGATCGCCACTCATATTAGATAGCTGTTTATGTGTCAGAGCTCTCCAGCGACCTGCAACGGCTTGCTTCTCTACAACGCGTCCTCAGCAATGCGATTGAGGTTGATTGTGGAAAAGGCACGTTGACAGTTTGCTCGTAGCTTGCCGATGTAACCGGTTAACCGGGGACTATCAGATCTCTCCCACAATCCTCCACATACCATATATATTACTTTGCACATAAGGAAAATAAATTGTGAGTTTAACAAGTGGTATCATGGGTCTTTGTTTGGCTTTCGATACCAGTTTGGCAAAAGCCAATCGGAAATGCGTTGCGCAAACCAATAAGCTTTCATCGATGTGACTCGATTTACTGTAGCTCAATCCGGCGCGATCGACTTTTCAGCAATGACGTTTAGGAAAAATCCCCAGAACACTTTGAATGATCAGCGCTAACACTGAAGTAGTTAGTTCATCGATTATAATCCTTTCCACTGGCAAGCCCCATGTTTACTATAATCTCTTCTAGAAAACCCGCCAAGAACCGCTAATACTTGCAGAGTGAGCGTTGGAGATTTCCATAAACATCTTATATATTCCACAAGTGACGCCCCATTTCCTCCAACTTTTCTCCCGCTAACGTCACTTTTCCATCTCTATGGCCGCACCTTTGGCCATCAGACTTGTGGGGCAATCATCGTGTATTCAGCGGCGCTCCTTGTCAGCTCTCCCACGTGTTGGTCCTTCCAGCGGGTTTCTTGAGCCTGTAATTCAATCTTCCTGGAACGTAGACCCTTATACTTAGATATATATAGACCGCCATCAGGGTCTCGCAGGGTTCTGCAGGATTTACAACCACAAGCCTTGCGGACACCACCGAAGCGAAACATCCTGCTTACTGGCATGTCATTTCTCACTGGAGCGATGTGTCTGCAAAAGATTTTCTTGATCATGACTGGCAGGTACGAGACTTTTGGTTTGACTCACATATGACGATCTCAAGCCTTGGGTCGACAGATTTCTAACGTAGTCCAGGGAGAACGGCAACTTCGTAATTTTTTGGGACGTGTGGTTCCAGAAACATTGGCCCACGATGTCACAACGCCGCCAGAGCTGCAGCATATCCAGACTCGGGACGATTTCATTGCCGATGTGATGGAAGGTATCAGGGCCGCACCAATGTCTATTCGTCTGACGCCGCATATCCTCAGTCTCGTCGACTGGTCTCGTGTCCTCGTGGACCCTCTCAGAAAGCAGTTTATTCCCCTCAAGTCATCACTGAAGCCAGATCACCCCAAACTTTCGTTGGATTCCTTGCACGAGATGCAAGACTCTCCCGTCCCTGGCCTTGTGCACAGGTATCCCACTAAGGCTCTATTTTTAGGTTCTCTCGCCATTTCTCTTCGGCTTCAAGATTTTCCTGACTAGTAAATGCAACAGCAACCTCAGTTTGTCCGGTTTATTGTCGCTTCTGGCAAGTGCACATGCGATCGCCGGATGTTCCTAATTGATGAACTTCGCGTTCTAGTACGAGGTCCTACGCCGTAGGAGCCCAGACGGTCACTGTCAGCAAGGTTCCATCCCCTCCTGCTCGACGTCGCTGGGAGAAAGTGTTTCGATACATCGAAGACACCCCTACTCTCAATGACATCGTAGTGTCGGGTGGCGACGCCTACTACCTCCAGTACGAGCAACTACTAGAGGTTGGGATGCGGCTTCTCTCGATCCCCCACATTCGAAGATTCCGAATCGCTACCAAAGGTACGTGCTCTCAACAACCGGGTCGGGAGGAACATTTATATCCTTAGGACTGGCTGTATCTCCAATGAAAATTTTGTCCGACCATGAGTGGATGGATGCCCTCACAAAGATCGCAAACGACGCACGATCAATGGGTAAGACGATCGCCTTGCATACCCACTTCAACCACCCGCGAGAAATTACGTGGGTCACGGAGGTGGCTGCTCGGAAGTTGTTCGAACGGGGAATCACTATTCGGAATCAGACTGTCCTCCTGAAGGGAGTGAACGACGAGTTGGACACGATGAAGATGTTGATATTGAAGCTAGCCAACAATAACATACAGCCGGTGAGATGGATGATTTTACTGAGCTACATGTCTGACACTGACATTTGATTTTGAAACCATCGGAACTTGAAACCAGTACTATGGTCAGTTCTAGTTCAGTCTGTGTCGTTTATAATTGATGCTGAGGCTCTGTCACAGTGTATCAAGGAGACATGGTGAAAGGTGTAGAAGATTTACGCACGAAGCTATCTACCATATTGTCTCTTGAACGCCATATACGGGGGACGATCGCTGGCTTCTTGACACCGGACTTTGTAGTTGATCTGCCTGGTGGCGGAGGCAAACGGTTAGCATGCTCATATGACTCGTATGACGAAAAGGCTGGCATCGCAACGTATTCTGCCCCTTGCATATCCGGTACACAGAAATTTACATACTATGACCCTCTCCCTTAGAAGCTCTAGACACAGTTCCATACCTTTTAACACAACACATTTTTTAAACCTTCTATTAAATAAGAAAGCGTCAACGTGACCTTGAATTAAATACTGGCCATACTTCAGAAGCGTGAGGCATGTGTGCCACGGGTCATCATTATGGGCACTGGCCTGAGCCGGGTCAGGCCGTTTATGGATTTGCTATTGGGCTAACGTGCCGTTCTTCATATATGGCGAGACAAGGAAAGCGACTCTTCATAGCCCAAGAAAGGAAGAACAAACTTGTGATTGAGCGGTCCCCGCATTAAAGCTTCTTTACAAAGTATCAACGTCGACGTGGTACGACTCCAACAACCGTTGAAAAACTTACAATATCGTTACTGGTTTTATGTGCGACCCTTAATGCAATAGGCGCGCCCCGTAGTTCTCCCTTGAAACGGGTCCGGACCCCGCATTTTCGCGATCAATGGACACAGTAACACCAGTCAAGAACAATAACCTCGGAATAACACGCGCATTCGGTGTGACTTTGGTTATCAACCGTCTCGTGCCCACGATCCCATCCGGATCCAACAAGTAACGATTGTGAAGAAGCATGAAATCCAGTACATTCTTGGCATCTAAACCATGGGTTTAGGTAATCGTCCCTGGATAACAGCCTGTGCAAAAGGTTGATACTCGTTGCGTTTACGACGGCCGTGATGGGAGCTCCGGACTGCTGGGGACGGCGAAATTGTAGTGTAGCGTGCCGGACTGGGTGGACGTGGCTTGTGAGAGTCGCGTTGAGTCAAAGTCGACGATTTGAACGTGAAATTCGGGATCCAGGAGGATGTTGCCAGTGGCCTGAAGAGCAGTGTTAATGTTTCAATATAGAAAGTTTTGGGTGAAGTACCCCCGGAGTGGATGGATTTGATGCCTTGGGCCACTTCCAATATCTTTTGATTTGAGTTTTCACGAGCAGAAGCTAAAGGAAGAGAAACCTTACACATTCTTCTATCTCGGCTACTGATGGATTCACCTTTATCCGCCATTGTGGTAGAGTACCGTGAGACGAGGGAGAATTATAATGTGTGCACATAGGTCCCTATGAGTGGTAACACGAACTTGTGATTGAGGGACTGCTACATTAACGCTTCTCGACAGGCATCCTATTCGAACCAAATTCAACCAGCGAAATAACGAGATCGCCTGGAGAACAACGTACGATATTGTTTTGAGCTTTATACAACACTTTCAACACAGCAAACCTCCCTTCTCCTTGAAAACGAGCCCAAACCCTCCACTAGCAATATAATCCCGATCGATTTTGATCTTGACGCCTGTCACGAACAACGATCTTGGTATAACCAGCGTCTTCGTTATCGCTTTCAACATAAGTCTTCTCGTGCGCAGGCTGACGTCCGCATCAGACAAGTGACCGTCTAGAAGTAGGGAGATCTGAAGCGTCGTCGAGTTGTCCAGCAACGTTGACTCATGTGAGATCGATGGCCATTGGGTTTACGATGGATGTGGGGGCTATCGGGGCGTGAGTACCAGGTGTATGCGCTCTTTCTAATGGTGTCGCATCTTCTTGACTTTAAGAAGGGAAAGCAGCGCATAGAGGGGATGGTATTTTTGCATGTTTTACCGTGTCTGGACTGAGCTTGGCTTGACCAGCGCGATAAGACCGAAAGGCAGAGTGATCCGAGTTCTGCGGCCGTGAACAATGTGGTGGTGATAGCTATGGAGAACAAAGTTCATTGTTGTTCATCATTGACTGGAACTGTTGACACGAACGATAAGTAAGTGAGCAATTCTGACAGAACGGCGTATATATGCGTACTATATTCGGATCGTTCATGTTGAGCCCAAATTCTTGAAACGGATTCTCTCCAGCCATGGAGCCGAATCTTAGATGGCTGTTGAGCAGCAGAAGAGGATCATGCAAGTTCTGGCTAGCTAGCAAGGAAGTTGTTGTGGCGTCGATGAGTGAAGTTGCTCATGGTACTTGTGTTTGCCAAGCGTGGGGTCGACGTGTGCGTCGGAGGCCTCGACCAGTAACGAGCAAGTTACCTCACATTCACAGCGGGCGTTGTGATTGGATTTGAGGCTACATTATACTTTCCATTTGACATCCGTGCTGATGAGAACGACATAGAGGAGGAGAATGAAGATGACAACGGGACGACGAGATGACGGAATGACAAGAGAAAGAAAAAGGATGATGAGATGGCGGGGATGGCAAGAGAAAGGGGAGGGAGCCCGGGTCAATGACAAAACGTGTATAGCCCTATATATGTAGCCTTCATCATGACAACAAAATGAGGAATGCCAGCAACCATAGGCTGACCATTGGTGGAATAGGGCTCCGTCGTCCGCGACCAATCTGTCATCCTGCCCATATCATGACTCGGACGAGGGTCGATGGTGCCCAGGCACCATCCAAGAATCTAAAAGGTTCTCATACTCCAAGTCGTCGACGGCAATAGCAAGGTGGGACCTGCCGAGGGGTACTCTGGCGACACGGAGATGATTTATCCCATGCTTCTTGCATAGTTCGACAAAAAGCCGATAAGATGCCACTGAGTGTTTGTTGAAAAGAATTGAACACTGAACAGTCCAGCTGTGGCCAAGCAGGATCACTCTGGAGGAGCAGGAGGATTGGTGGGATATATTACGATGCCAGATGGACTGTGAACGTGTTGTGCGCGAATGTCACAAGGCTCCCTCCGTCTCCAGAGCATCATCCACATCATGTTCCGTAATCATGCGCATGAAGTCACGATCTTGTGGAGTACAGGTCTCGCGACTGGCCATTTCTTTCGTACGATTATCTGCATCCGTCCAACTCGGGATTATTTGATAACTTTCTGACGACACGCAACCCGTAAGCATTTGGATCGAATTCAAATTTTTTATACTTACCACCGGGAGCGAGACACCGAGCGCGGGAAAAGACAGTGGGATAACTTGATGGTCCTAGCGTCCAAAAGAGATTGGGAACCCTTGATGGACCCTTAGCGGGAGCATCGTTGTTTGTAACGATGGCAACTGGTGATTCTGGCCTCTCTGGTTCACCGTCAAAGCTCGTGCGGCATCGCAAAGCATGCCGGGAATACTATGAGCGGTGAGTGCCAGGTGTCCTGACGTTTGTACGAATACTAATCTTCATTTCACATGGCAGGAACAAGGAGCGCATTCGTGCAACACAGAGGATCAAAGCACGGCAGTAAGGAATATGATTAAGGGACTGGGATCCACTAACTTTGATTAAAGGCGTCGAGCGAGAGAACGCGAGCAAAAATATCAAAAGGCCTTGAAAGACCAAGCATCTGCGTCGAGCAGCTCCGAAGAGACGGAGCGCTGCCGCTGCTGTGGTCAGTTGATGCCGTCGTTGAAAGGCCAGAGACGGGAAGTCAGCGAAGATCAACCTTCTAAGGCAGCACCACTGGAGAAGAGCGGGTTTGATCCGTCACCTAGGGAAGAGAGTTGTGATGCCGACTCGGAGGATCCAACGGATGTTTAGTAGTACTTGATGATCGAACTTCTTTCATATGCTTTCGTTCGAGGACCAGAGCAGCGCGAACAGTGTCTATTATATAAACCTAGTGATCGAGGCGCTTGCAGAACCCACCTTGATTGCGTTATCTTTTGACTCCGCTTTCGTTCAGTACCACTAGTGCTGAAAAAACTTCATTTCCCAGTCCGTCTCTAAAATCCAACTCTACGGGCGACAGCGAAATATTTATATCCTGTCCTATCTGTCCGAACCGCGCACTGCTCGACGGGTGTTAAACGAGGATATGATTTGAAGGCTAGACTTGGATGAGTGACTTGTGTAAAGGAGTATGCCGCAAACACCGAGATTCGACCTGTCTCAGCTCGATGGAGAGCGCTGGCATACTCGAACAGTGAAGCCAGTCAAATCTTGAAGCAGGACCAAGAATCCCTTTTCAGCCTGCTAATACGCTGTCTGTCACTCTTGTATGGTTTTTCGGAAAGACAACGTTCGACCTTTCAAAACTTGTTAACAAGACTGGATCTTCGAAAAATGATGTATAGAGATGGTGACTTGAAGATATTGGTTCCCCGAGTCGCACAGGGAATGTATGATATACCAACTACAGCGATTACGAGATAGAAGGCAGTTTCACAGGAAATAGCTTCGTGTTCATTACAGCAAAATAAACACGGTATCTCGATCATCAAAGCTTACGACAACGTTGGCTCGAGATAGCACGTTGTGCTCCTCTTCGTCGACCCATCTATCTCCTTGACGTCGCGGGACGTACAATATCCGAGCAATTCCTGTTGCCGTCGTGCACATGATGGGCCGGGCCCAGCCACAGGCTTTTGAGTCTTGCCTCTCGGATATCCACTTGCATCTCCTCCGGACCCATTCGCTTCCAGGTGAAGTAGTAATATTATGAAGCGTATAATCAAGAAAACATGTGCGTATCAAGGGCTACCGTTGGTTTCAACAGGGTCTGTTGTCTTCTAGTGCGATATCGCAACGCGAGACCAAGCCCTACCGTACCGAGGACATATGCCTGAACCTCGGGCGAACCTTGCCCGTCCATCAACGATGGGTTAAAGTGATCCCCGGACAAAATATAGGTGACCTGCAAGTCGTCCGAGACGAACTCCTCGCGGATCATCTTGGACGTCTTGACCACGGACTTGACGATCTCGTTGATGCACTCTCTCAACTCTTCCTTAAGCAAAGCCTTAATCTGCCCCGGCTCGACTTTCCAACCGATACTGATCAGGAGGTAAAACAAAGAGCTACGGATTCCGCGATGAACCCGATCACCACTCATATTAGATAGCTGTTTATGTGTCAGAGCTCTCCAGCGGCCTGCAACGGCTTGCTTCTCTACAACGCGTCCTCAGCGATGCGATTGACGTTGATTGTGGAAAAGGCACGTACCGCTGGCCCAGATATGTTCGTATGCGAAGTTGAGAATTTCATCCTGAGGTTCGTGGCCACGCCCAAAAACCCAGGAAGAGATGGCGGAGAAGCACACGTGGGTTATGCAGCTCTGGAAAGCAAGGATAGGGAACGACTCGTTGTCTTTTCCGGCGGTTTGCGCGAGGTGAAGCAATCGCTCGCCAATGAGATTAATGGAAATGTCTCGTGCCTGGATGTACAAGTTTTCCGTATCCGCGGTAGATGCATAGGGGGCTGTAGGAGGAGCGGGTTGTTCGATGGAGATTAACTGCATAGCAGTTTGGTATATAGTGGAATTGAGTTCTTGTACCGTCCAACTAACGTCGGCCGCTGAGACCTGGTCGGTCATGAAAGCGAACTCGCGTGCGGCGGTCAACTCGACGGCTTGCGTGTCGACGAGCTTCTTGAGCTTGTCCCTCTGCTCACGGAGAGCCTGAAGCTCGGCTTGTGCTCTGCTATATTTCTCCTGAAACCGGTCAGAGTCGTTCTGTAGCTTCGTAAGATGGTATCGCACTTCACAAGACAGAAAAGGATCGATTTTGAATATTATAGCACCCTCTGCGACTGCTTTGTTTCTGATACAGGAGCCTTGAGGTAATGGATGTAAAGCGTAGCGATTTTTTTTGCTCACAGATAAGCGTCCGGTCTCAAGATGTCGATACCCCTCGACTTGAAATGATCCTCCAATTTGGAGAACAGATAATCGGAGGTAGCAAATCCCCCGACCGTAAAGATAGCCTGTACATCAAGTTGTTAGTCATGACACATCCAACTTCTTTGGAGATGTACTCTGATCGTCGTCGTCGTCTTCCTGGTCTGTTCTTCGATGGCTTTTATAATGTTCTTTATGGCAGGTTCAAAAAACCTCGCAATGTCGATGCTATACACAATGAAATTTTATTATAGTACATTGAACGCATGGTAAACGTTTACCCATTGAGTTTGACACTGCCAGATTGAATATCGTATTCTGGATCATTCTCATCTCGACCAAAAGGTATAAAGTATGATCTCGAAGGTTCCCTAAAGCGGGGTTTCGTCGTTCTGTCGAAATAACTGGTCATAACAGCTATGTCTCTCTTCGTTCTGAACGTCGATCGACTAAGTTTCTCTAAAAAGCATGATTAGATCAAGTACATCGCAAACTTGGTTATGCTGACCTGTCAGAAAAGTTTGCGCTCTACGGGTGACAAAGAATGAGCCCTGCAAAAGGCCTAAGAAAAGTAAGTGTTGCGTTACGGAAGGAGGAGTATCCGTACACTCAGCCGGAGCGATTTCTTTGAACGAGTCGCTACGCAACTCTGCTCTTGAACAAGTCGTTGATGCATATGAACTGATATCCACAGTTCCCCCTCCACAGTCAGCGACAATCATTCCATCATTGGCCTAACACCAGTCAGCAAGTCGAATACTGTAGTAGAATTGACCTACGTATTTCTCGAAAGTATCAGGAATTTTGTTTAGGCAAAAATGAAGACTGGCGTCGCCTTCGGTCACGAAGCTGATTCGTTCCAAGGCTTCATTTGCATTGACCAATCCTGCGTTGATTGCCGCATCGCGCATGACTTGCTGTTGGCCTTCCCAGCCACTGGGGTGACTGAGGATAAACTCAAAGTTGTTCCCAACAGATCTCAACATGTCATCTCCTTGTCGCTTTCGGATATACTGTTGTGTGGATATAGTCATGTATCTCAGCAGGTCGCTGAAGATGTCGATAGCTGACTTATTCCGAGGAAGTGCAGGTATGTCTTTATCATTGAACCGTTGCTCAGCAACAAGATGAGGTGGTCGAAGATATAGCTTGAACCTATATTATCATGTTAGAAGAGAGGCCGCTAATAAAAGGTCGGCGCACCATTCGGCTCGAATAAGACCTTCGATTTCCAGAAGGTCAGGATTGGTCTCTACGTCTGTTTCGGAGCCAACAGCAACGACCTTTCCATACTTGTCGTAACAAACAACACTTGGAATCTTGGAATCACCGCCGACCGTCTGCCCAGGGAACCTGGAAAGGAATCCTAAGATGAGGTGTCCGGTTGTCACTAGGATGCAACTCACTGGGTAACGCCATGAATTACTGGCGTTTCGTGGGGTATCAAGAACACGTAGGAGACGCCACTGAAGGTGGTGCCAATGTCAAATGCAATAACGAGTCTTCTTTGAGGCCCGTCATAAAGCTTTCTTTGCGGTAAAGACATGCGGGACAGGCTGGCTGGATGTGGTACTTAGTCTAGATCTCTTGAGAGCATTCAATACGCACGTTTACGATGATCGTGTTAATATGGTAATCACAAAACAGGGTTATGGGCTATCCTCGTCATATGTACAATACTTCAACTTAAGTCCACAGGCACATGTTCGATCATGAGTATCTCGGACATCTATCCAATCCCCGTAGGTTTTCTTTCGTCGTTATCATGCCATTCAATTCCATTAATCATCGTATGGGGCATAGGATCTGGATGGAAACCGGTTCTTTCCGCTTGTGGAGGGCAGACTGTACCACGGTGCTCCTTGAGTCCAAGGCAGTATTCCGCAGCACGAGGGATCTTATCTCCGTCGTATCGCTTGGTTTGGATATTTGGAAGCCTGTTCTTTGATAGAAGTAAGGAATGAGGCGTCCAATGCATCAAACCAACAGGCATGCCGCGGAGTCCGAGCACACCAGTTTATCATGACCGGGACCCGTGGCCGTGACAATCTTTTGTAACGTTTGTCATGATATCATCGTCTTGAATCAGCTAACGACACATCTGCTAATAGAATATGCGCAGGTTAATGCAACCGTAACACAAGTTTTCAAGTCCCTAGAGGTTGGTACTTGTGAATGTGGCTCAAGATCTGTTATAGTACATTTACGTAAACGGAAATACATTTGACGCTGAATATCATAAAATTCGTCAAGAACTGCGATGGACTGAGTCTGGGTCATAAACCAAGGATGCAGGCCCTCTGGGGCCCCAAAGTCACATAAGCATATGGTATATAATGTCTGTCGTCAACGTACCGTTTCTCCACTCCCTGGCGCACAATGTACAGCGTCAGAGACGTTTCGTCGCAGCGGGGGAAAGACAAGACGTACATTCTCAATCCATGTGATCTGAGCTTTGAGCTCCGTTAACCCGAAGAGGAGAACAACATCGAATTCCAGCTGGTAGTACTTGTGACCGTGGGTATTATATTGAGGCGTAAGCGAGTTCTTGAGCT
This sequence comes from Amanita rubescens, assembly GCA_015039365.1. Taxonomy (NCBI): domain Eukaryota; kingdom Fungi; phylum Basidiomycota; class Agaricomycetes; order Agaricales; family Amanitaceae; genus Amanita; species Amanita rubescens. The sequence continues at coordinate 93,047 of WION01000183.1, forward strand.
TGGTAACATCGGCAGTGACTTCACAAAGATCAAGAAAACGTCCTATTGGATGGAGCGACCGTTAGCACATCATTTATTATGCAGTGCCTCAGCTTGAGTTACGCACCTGGGTCTAGGTCGATCCAATAGGGAGCTTTGTCCTTACGGTTTCGGTAGCATTTAATTTTTTCTGACCTGGTTCGCAGAGATTGGAATGCAGAATCTAAATAGAAGACGTGATAAGATGCTCTGAACTCTGTCTCTTCATCAACCTCGATATCCTATTGAAAATGTTAGTAGCTGGATGTCATATAAGCGTGAAATCTACCTTTTCCAGTATAACTGAGAAGCGGTTCGGGATCCAAGTTTCCCCCGAGGCAACTTCAAAACAAGTGTGCTGCCGAGCAAGGTGGTCTTCAAGGATTGGGTTGAAGACATTGCAAAATTTAATTCCGTACGTGTATTTGGAGACTCGACTGGACACAAAATGATCGATTTTGTACATTATAGCACCCTCTGCGACGGCTTTGTTTCTGATACAAGTGTTTTAAGTTGATGGACGTCAGCAACAACGTTTTTGGCTCACAGATAAGCGTCCGGTCTCAGGATGTCGATACCTTTCAACCTGAAATGATCTTGCAATTTGGAAAACAGGTAATCAGAGGTTGAAAATCCTCCAACCATAAAGATGGCCTACACGTCAAGTTGTGCGTTATGCAAAATTCAAGTTCATTAGAACGTACTCTGATATTTGTCGCCGTCTTTCTGGTCTGTTCTTCAATGGTTTTGATAATGTCCTTTATGGCAGGTTCGAAAAACTGCGCAATGTCGGTGCTAAACGCAATGAAATTCACTATAGTACATTGAGCAGACGCCAGACGTTTACCCATCGAGTTTGATACTGCCAGATCGAATGTCGTGTTCCGGATCATTCTCATTTCGACCAAAAGGTATAAAGTACGATCTCGAAGGTCCCCTGAAGCCGGGTTTCGTCATTCTATCGAAATACCTGACCATGACCTCTATGTCTCTCTTTGTTCCGAATGTCGATCCACGAAGCTTTTCTAGAAAGATAATTAGATTAAGTACATCTTGGATTTAGTTGTGCTGACTTGTCAGAAAAGCTTGCGCTCTCTGATTGACGAAGAACGAGCCTTGCAAAAGGCCTGAAGAGGGTAAGTATTGGGTAGCGAAAGAAAAAGGAACACTGGTACAATCAGTAGGAGCGATTTCTTTGAACGAGGTATTTGTGGTGTTCAGTGTTCTTGCCCTGGTCATTTCCGCCTTCGATTGCGCATATGAACTAATATCTACAGTTCCTCCTCCACAGTCGGCGACTAGCATTCCGTCCTTGGCCTGTCACTGGTCAGTACATTGGATACTGTAGGAGAATCGACCCACGTATTTCTTGAAAGTATCAGGAATTTTGCGTAGGCAAAAATGCAGACTGGCCTCGCCTTCGGTCACGAAGCTGATTCGTTCTGAGGCTTCATTTCCGCTGACCAATCCTGCGCTGATTGCCGCCCGGCGCATTTCGGATTGCTGTTGGCCTTCCCATCCGTTGGGGTGACTAAGGATAAAATCGATATTGCTCCCGACAGATTCCAACATGATATCCCCTTGTCGTTCTCGAATATACTGCGTTGTGGATTTATACATGTATCTCAGAAGGTCGACGAAGATGTCAATAACTGATTTGTCGCGTGGAAGGGCAGGTAAGTCTGTAGCTTTGAACCCTTGCTCAGCAGCAAGATGAGGTGGTCGAAGATGTAACTTAAACCTATGTTATCATGTTAGGAGAGAAGCCGCTTATAAAGCCTTTTGTTGGAGCACACCATTCAGCTCGAACGAGACCTTCGACTTCCCGAAGTTCAGGATTGAGCTCTTCATCTGCTTCCGAACCAACAGCAACGACATTTCCATACTTGTCGTAACAAACGACACTTGGAATCTTGGAGTCACCGCCGACTGCCTGACCAGGGAACCTGGAAAGGAACCCCAAGATGAGGTGTCCGGTTGCCACTGGAACGGAAACTTACTGGGTAACGCCGTGAATTACTGGCGGTTCGCGGGGTATCAAAAACACGTAAGAGACACCACTGAAGGTGGTGCCAATGTCAAATGAAACGATGAGTTTCCTTTCAAACCCGTCATAAGGCTTTCTTTGCTGTGAAGACATGGATTGTGAGTTGCCTTTGTGCCCGGGTATAAGGGTATGTGGAATTAGAGTCCAAGGTTTCAAATCATCGTTTCACACTGCACAGCATCTGTTGGCTTGATTTGGAGACGGGAAACTTTAAAAGAATTATATCTGCTAGTGATTTCGCTCACCGTATTAACCATTTTGTGGTACATTTTCCGTATACTTACATATTCACAGGATTTCAGCAAGCTTGGAGTAGGATGCCAGAAAGTAGTGCCGCATCATTGACACTGATCGTTATCATACAAGGTACTATAAATCAGAAGTGCTTACTACCGGACTGTGGCACCGTAGTGCTTCATATACATGTGGATTGTGTCGGTCACAACAAGTGGATACTAGTATGCAACTTCCTCTTTTATAATTATTTAGTTTATTTGGCTTTCTAACTAATATAGGTGTAGCGCCGCAGGCAGAAAAAAAAAATTAATACTTAGTATGAGAATGTGTGGGGAGGATGTCCAAAGGCGGTCAGCCTAAAGCGGTAGGTCAATTGAAACATATTGAACCTATAGTTAGACAGCCGTAATATGATATGGTGTCACCGAAACAGGGTTTATGGGCTATCCTTGTCATACAATATATATATATATGAACTTGAATAGTTACATTGACAGTTGCACAGCATGACGGCCTTCTGAGAGCCATGCCAGCTACTCGCACATTGGTGACGAACACCTCAAAGCATTGCAAGAAATGATCATAAATCGCAATCTTAGAGTGGACGCTGACGTTAAAGGCCTACAGGAACTGAAGTTAAAGACGCACAAAATGTGGCGCCAGATAATGTGCTGATCAGTCTAATATCATTGTGTGAAGACATGGAGATTGGTTTGATTTTGTCACTCATATGCGACGTTGAGAATTTCTTGCTGAGATTCGTGGCCACAGCCAAAAACCCATGAAGAGAGCGCGGTGAAGCACACGTGGGCTATGGCGCTCTGGAAAGCAAGGATAGGGAATGACTCGTCGTCCTAACGGCCTTTCCATACGTAACAAACAACACTTGGAATCTTGGAATCACCGTCAACTTGCCCAGCTCTCGTTTTCAAAATTTCAGGCCCAAAGTCTGATTATACTTTTCGGCGATCGACCCACCGGTTAAGAAGACGCCTTTATTGGCTATAGTCGACTTGAGAAAAGCCCTTCGCGCTCAGCTTATACTATAGCTAGGCGTAGCCCGTAGACAAGGGACGTGAGCATAAATTATGGGTGTACATATATAGGACATATTACTGTAAGGTGGGGGGTATTTAATCGTATGAGTTTACAAGAGTTTCGTTACATCATTGTCTAGTAAAAAAAAGAGCACAAAGCATTGTGAAGTACAGCGTACATGAGTCCTGTCAAGAATACATCCAATTCATATCTTCATAAACGAAAACAATCCCCCAAGATCCACCCAACGACGTCCACTCAAGTCAAGATAACGTTCAACACATTCTCTGAGGGTTTGCAATAGATTGTGGTTTTGGTTAACCAGGGCCTCAACTTTGTCTAATTCCAAAGAGTTAATCGCCATAGTGCGTAGGATAAAGGATCGACTTACCTAGATCGGTCGAGCCTGATGCCGATTTCTTCGCCTTCTCTCCATTAAACAAATAAGCAAAGTATCGCAGCTGATTGAATAACTGCAAGTCAGTATACTGTAGATCTCGATCAGCGCCGGATACTGGATAACAATTCTTTTGCACAAACTTCAAATTGAACTGAGCCTCGACACCCAGGTTGCAGACATCGTCGTCCATAAACGCTCATGATCCGGGTCCGATTGCCACACGTGGGATCATCACACACGGTCCAGCATTCATAGTACTTGGCAATCCACGTCCGTATTTGAACCTCCAACTGAACAAGAAGACTACCCAACGCAATCGATTTCTGGCATGACGGGCAAACTGCGCCTTGGTGACTAAGTATGCAGGACTGTGTAAATCAGTCAGCCAATTGACGGGCATGAAATCGAAGCTGAAATAGCATACTGAATCATGGACAGGCGCGAAGCTGAGCTCGCCTTGACAACCTCGGCATCGGACAATGAACGGAGCGGCATCCTTGAATCTCTCTGCATCTGACATTTGGGAGTCGAAGGATGCGAAAACAAGTCCAGCCGAGCCTCCAGACGATGTATTACGATATCGTTGAGGGTCCAGACCTAAATCAGCGTGAGTGAGCGAATGCTGGTAAAGTGGGTTTGGGAACGCCTACCTAGGCATTCTGCGAGTCTCGATCGATCAGTACCCTCTATTTGTTCGCACAATCGCTCAATAGGCGGTAGAACCTGCTGAGACAGGTAGTGTTCATAGTCTATAACATCTCATTTAGCTTAAGCTCTTTGATTTTCCAGGGATTCGACATACCGACGTTCAGATTCGACCTGCGAACTTCGTCAGGATGTCTGGCTCTGTCGGCCTGAGCAGTCTTTGCCGGTTCTTGCCCCTCTTCTCTGCAGAACACATAGGGAATTACATCGCCCCCCTTCGCTGTACCACCTTTGGCCTTCAATCTCAGACCTACTTGAACATGAGGCTGGTTTTTGCCGTCGGGGTAATCCTCTGGATTCTTGCTCAGACGCTGTAATAGTGATATGTTAGGTCGGCCCACGCGGATCAGTTTGCCGGGACTGACCTTGTGAATGATGAAGTCATCCAGCTTCGTTTTTCCCGAACGAACATTATCCCCGATGGTAGTCAAATACTCGTGGATATTCTCGACGACGATCTCAGTGGGATCCCCAGAAAGTATTTGCTCCAACACGTATCTAGCACGCCGTTTAACGTCCATTTCACTGAATCATCTCAATCTACTCACTGTGACACGTTCTTGGACAACGCGCAATATTCTCGTCGTTTCATGTCAAGACCTTTGATTTCTACCGACGTCCTTGTGCCGTCTTCAACCTTGATAGCAGCGTACTTCTTTTTCTGAAGAAGTAGCAATCGCTGGAAGATCCCATCAAGGTCGATTTCAAGGAGTTTATATCTATCATTGACAGCCTTCTTAAACTCTGACGAGATTCGAAGAGCCTCTGATAGTTCAAGGACGCCCGAATTGACAAAGACCGAGTCGGTATCGCCATATACAACCTGCGTGATCCGTGAGATAGTCGAAGGCAATCAAAACTGGGAGACTGATACTTCAAGTCCTAAAGACTCGGCCAACTCTCTGGTGTGCGTCAAAATTTCACGACCCTTGAACGTGGTCATGGCAGCGAGCGGTCGCGCGTAGAATCGTGAATATTCAAAGCCCAGACATCCGTACATACTGTTCGCGGTCAGCTTTAGAGCTTGTTGTTTAATGTCGTACTGTCGTTTTCGGAGTTGGTTCTCAACGCTCGTGGAAATGAAATGAATGGCACTTACTTGCAGGAGTTTGGCGTGAGGTAGTGTTTTATCTTTCATCAGCGACTTGACTTGTCGACGTCGGCTCACAAGGGTTGCAATTAGTCGTGGTAGAACGCCCTGAGCAATGTCCGACGAAGGTGGATCAGGAATTTTCTCTTCACCATGCTATCGTGAACTGTCAGATTGGTCCCAAATGCACGAGACTGTACCCACCTCGTCCTCTTCTTCGATGCTCTGAACTGTCGTAAAGTCGATATTCCACTCTTGGATGATACTTGGATACAAAGAGTTGAAGTCCATAACGAGGATGTACTTGTCGTGTAATCCTTTCTTGGGTTCAAACACGAGGCCTCCCTTGTACTTGTCACGTTTTCCTTTTGTTGTCTTTCCACCTTCTCCTTCGTCATCTTGAGCGTCGACTTTTTCTGCAGTTACGGCCTTCTTTCCCCACAGTTTATCGGGACATATGTATTTCAACCTGTGGAACTCGTGAAGAAGAATGTACTCGTTGCGCTCTGCGCGACCGCCATTCAGGGTTTTGTTCCTGTCGTGGAATGACATGAGTGTACCTTTCACGAGATACATGACTTACCAGGCATTTCCAGCAAGGTTCGTCAATTGCCTTGTCAGTGGCAGAATTTGCACTTTGGCAGCGATGGCCATTTGAAGGTGAGCATCAAGTTCACAATGTCGTACAAAAGTTAGTAAGTGGTCTGCGCTACTGAGGTTGCCATCAAAGTATGTGACCGTGTCTTCGGGGTCGATATCCTGCCGCTCAATCTTGAGGTGTGTCTTGCACATTTCCGTAAGAGACCATGTTGTCGATGGCATCATGCTCTAGGGAGTTCATTCTCAGTCATATGAGCCAAAGCTTGGAAGCTTAAGTTACCTTTGCGCTATCGCTTGCCAAATCACAGAGCAGCCGACCATTGAGAAATCTCATGTTTGAGCCTTGCCTCCCAATAGACGGCCATTTGGAACGTCTGAACCGACCCAGGCGAGACCAATGGTCGGCTTTCAGTTCTCGCATGCGATGTAACAAGACATCGAGAGAGACACTGAGGAATTCGTGCCCGATAATAACGTCAGGATCCGCTTTGAAGATAGATACTTTAAACTTGTTGAGATTGTATATCGTAAAGGAAGAGATGACCGCACTTAGCAGCGTGTTTAGCAGCATACGCTCGTTCTTCGCAGGAGATATCGTGCCCTTTCCATTCGCCTTCGCTCGGGCTTCAAAGTTGGGCGGAAACTGATCTAGCGGTCGTACAAAGGTCTGCACCGTGCAAGGTAGCTTATCAGGTGGAGTAGGGTCGTCGATGTTCACTAGTGTCCGATTACGTGGCTGTGGTGGATATGGAGATCGCAAGCACTCACTATTATGCCAAATTCGAGAAGTGATGCATACGATCTCCCGTTGATTCTCTTTGTGGTTGACGATCGTCCGAACGCTCAAGTTCATAACCGTCAATGGCGGCAAGTCTTTTGGCGCGTCAGAATCAGTCTCGGAAAACGGGTTTATATCTTTTGGATTAGAAACGACGGCCTCTACTTTGCACCATGATATCTAGGATCCACGTTAGTTGCTGTTTGTTTAGTGAGACGGCGTATTACCCCTTGATTCTCGATCTTTGGGTGTTTAATCTGAAGCCAACATGGGCCCATGATCTTCCGTTTCATGACGAGTAACTCGAAGGCGGTCGTATTTGTACCAAATATCTGCTCAATTGACGGGCTGCACGCAGTCGTCGGTATCTGGGGCTCTGGTTATCATCAACTTTGGGTTGGTCGCGAAATAGAACTTTGAGGAACTGACCATTGAACCCATAGACAACTTTGAGCCACTGCGATTCGCCTCGGGGTACTTTCTTTTCTCCAAATGCGTATTTACGTTTGACGAATTTGGCTTTCCAGGATTTGATATTGAGCTGCTTTCGGATCATGTCGAAGTCATTGTAAACGTCTTCCAGGGAAGGAACAACATCTGTATCGACAAGATTACCGTCTTCATCCTGTTCTGCAATCTTCTCGCGCGGAAGCGCAAATAAGTTCCGTTGCAGCCCTTCAATGGTGACGCAGCAAGAGAGCCACGCCCCAGTAACCTTGTCACGAAGTTTACCAGTAAAGTAGATTTTCCCGTCTAGCTCTAGATAATCCAACCAGAAGAAGCGAAGAGACCCATCAGGCTCGAGGACTGACGCATCCTTAACAGTCGTGGAAGTACTAGCTGACGCCAGCGGCTCGAGGGTGTCCGATGTCGTTGTTGACAATGAATCATATACAGAGAGCCACGCGGGTGTCCCACCTTCGTGCAATTTGGCCTTGCGTGTTCCAGTATTATTGAACACGTCTTGCTTAGTTTGAATATCAACGGGCTTTTTCTTGACAGCGGGCCTTTTGAGGTCTTCATCGATATCCATAAAAGCGTCCATATCGATATCATCATAGGCATATTCATCAAAAGTCATATCGGCATCTGAACCGCTGTTGAAGTCCAACTGTGCAAGCCTTTCCATTGCCGGCGTTGCAGCTCCACTGTCGACTTTGATCCTCTTCTTTGGGCTGAACATGTGATCATCGCTCGAGGGGGCCATCAGCTCCTCAACATCGGAGGACCTATCTTCGTAAGAGGGTCCGGCGCGGAATGCGTCATAATCGATGGGTCCAGGAGAGGAAGGGCCAGAATCCGTATCTTGAACGGGGGAAGGCTTGCGCTTGCGCGATCTGACAATTCCAGTTGCAGGTGACGGTTGAGAGTCTATCGCCCCTAGCAGATTGGACATGAAGTCGGCTTCGGCCTCGGCAGAAACCTTGGGCCTGTAGGCATTGATTGAAGGCTCGACAGAAGGTTCGGGCTTGGCTTTTGCCTTTCCTTTGGACGAGGCGTCTTTTCCCTTCCCTTTGGACGAGGTATCTTTTCCCTTCTTTGCTAGAACGAAATCAGCCTCCGTTCAGAATTATTGGAACAGGCATACTCTTCTTCCGCTTTTTATCATATTCTTCTTCTGATTCATCCTGTTGATCTTCCTCCATCCAATCCTCCATGCCATTGTCCATATATCCGGAGATGCCATCATCAACAATGAAATCATCTTTTTGCAAGCGTCCTCTGACAATGCTCTTGTACTGATCTTCTGAAACTTCGTCATAGATAGCGACATCTTGTTCCTGCGGCGTAACTTAGAGATGAAGTCTACTATACGTGCCGCGTCGCGTCTCGTACCTTGATAGTCCGACCACCACCTTCCCTTGCACGTTTGTACTCGGCCAACTTGTCCAGTTTTGACTTTACATCGCGACGTGAGCGTTCCGACATCGCCTGCCAGAAAGAGTTTTGAATCAGAGACACAGAGACTTTGAGGTGCTCAAGTCCGTCGGAGTTTACGCGGCGATGTAAATTAGTGTAAAACGCCACGCGGTACACGTGACCGCGCCAGCTTGGATTTAATCGCTCTGACTCCAAGGATGGAGGAGGCTATGACACATCAGAACGGATCAAAATTGTCCAACTTCTGTCCGCTGTAACAGCGTACATGGAGGTTGGGCAGGAGACCTTCAACGGGATCTTGCGAATGCGACTTTCAAGGAATTCTTACTTATCAACTCAAGGCCTCGCGGTGTTGCCATCGGTATCTTAGAAGAGTGGAAACGAGGAACGGAAGTTGCGTGGCAGTACGTAAAATTAACGAGTCCTGGGCCTTCCTAATAAGCAAATCCAGTGGTTCTTAAACTGCCACAGAATGAGGGAAGCGTCGCTCTTGGCCGATTCCCTCTGTCCCTACCCTAGCCCCAATTCTTTTCCTGACTTTCAATATACCCCAAGATGCCTAGTGACCATGCCTCGTACAATGCATTACTTGACAGAATCAAGAGGCATAGGAGCATCACTGTGACTAGACAAAACCGGCAAATGTACAATAAGACAAGAACCTTCGAGAGCTTCATGGCATATGGTCTGGGTTCTGGCATTAATGGCTTAACTGTATCCGTGTTACCTTGCGCGAATGCAACAGGCCGAGGACAGACTTTGAAACTGTGTCCTAATGCAGGCCTTCTGACATGTTCAAAGGTAAGTTAGGTATCTTCGTCACCTAACAACGCAACTCACCTTAATCCCCAATACTCACGTCTCAGTGTTCGTTAGTCAAGGTAACAGTACTGCGTGAACTGAGATATCCTATTCTCACACATCTACTTAGTATTGCTCGCCCTTCTGCCAAATACAGCATGCTCCTGTTCACCGCACGGTTTGTCAGAACGTATTTCTTGATGGTGATTGGAAGCGATGCTGTACCATCGAACCTGCTCTTGGTAAAAAAGCCGTCCAAATCCAACCGCCCACGAGACACATCGTTTGGAGCTCTTCCCCTGCGTTTGATTGCATCCAACTCAACTTCAACGAGGGGCTCGATGCCAAGGATGTCAATTTCCGTCTGGGCTTTGCGGGTACGTAACGATCCTTCTTCTAGTTCAAGTCATAACGAATCATATGGTTAGATTCGCCGGACATCTTAAACCTGGTGCAAACCGTCAACAATCTACCACCCCATTACCGTGGAAAATGTGATATCCTGTTGAACAACGTGGACGCGATCGTCACCAATCGGAACCTCCTCATTCTGTACGCCCTTCTGAGCCCAGGCCCTTCTATCGAAGAAGCAGCAGAGTTGGCAACACATCTGATGTATTCTTCTATGCTTCCTGCGACTGGAGCTGCCTATATGCGACGATGCGTTCGCACAACATACGGTCAGGGTCCCAAAACTGGCCAACTCTCGTTTCAAGTCTGCCTGGATTCGAGAGGAAAGGGGAAATTGCACTGCATGCAGATGGCAACGGCGATTAAACGGCCTCTTGAGATGTTCATCTCAGCTTATGGGGCTGATAAGGCATCGAAGAGCGTTCGAAGCACGTTATGGGACCCACATCGGACAGACGAGCGTGGTAAATTCCTTGAAGGCCTTCGTCCCGGACATCGCATGGCATTCATTCGATATTGGGAGACTGGCATTTTGGCGCCATTTTCGTTCAATCTTGGCGAGTTCGATCATCCGAATAGGCAAGTCTTTTGAAACAGGCACGAGAGGATATAACCAACGTGATATTGCAGGTTGTCCTTCTCCGCTCAGGGAGAATGGCTTGGCCCACCCGAATTTCAACCCCTTTAGAAGCTTCGATGTCTCAAAGGTGCTAGAATCCGGCGCGAAGCATAAAGTTGAATCGGCCGATATCATGGGATGTCTGTTCTTCCATTTGAAGGACGAGCTAGTGGAGTTCGCGAACAGAGTCAAATTCTTCAATGTCAACATTCATCTGACCCAGTTTGATCCCAAGATACTCTGTAGAGGTCTGGCAATTGGTGCCCTGAAGGCGTTCGACAAAGGGAACTTTGACAGGATAGATCTATCATCTATGATAGACACAATTGGTATCGAAGGGAGTCTCGCTGGTTGGGCTCCCTTGCTGAACAAGCAGAATATCCACGCATGTATTGTCATGCGTTCGGAGAAATGGTATACCACTCAACCCAAGGCCACTGCGCGGACGAATCCTCGCATTGTTGAGCTTCTCCGTCGGAAATGCCAAAACTTATCGTTGAAGGTGTGTACCATTTTGGACATACGTGTATAAGTCACATGAAATAATGTCGTCGCGAGAACAGCACACCACACTGAAAAGGATTCTCACGCAGGACCTTCGTTCGCCAGTTCTTTCTCGATTGGTGTATTCGTTGGACGCTTTTCTGGACCACGAAAGGTCGTTTCAAGAGTTTTTGCTTCAGCAAGGCATGGAGTCTGCACTGAGCCAGTCGGGATTACGGTTGCGAAATACGCACAAGGTCCATGCAAAGGCATGTATCACAGAATCCTAATATCGCTCGTTGGCTGAAGCTTCCTGCAGAGGTATGGCGTTCCCATGGAACTTCCGGATAAAAAGCTGCCGGAGGTTTCAAGGGAAGAATTTTATACCACTTGTAAGCTAATCATATACATCAACTGTCGTGGAGTCTAATTAAATCATGGCAAGTTACCGTCGGAGCCGCAGATTTCCCAGTACGGTTCGTTGAATTCGAACGTGATGAAGATGCAGCGGAACAAGTAAACGACTCTACAAGTCGATACTTGTATGTTGTTCACGAATAAGCGTCATCTATCTAGAAGAATCTATTTACAACCGTTGACCACTTAGATAGAAATAGACGAATACAGTTTTTGATCTTCTACATTCCTCCGGTTACCGGTTATAGATATCATCTCGGATGTGGCTCGGGCTCGGGATGTAGAAGTCGGTTATGGTACCCGTCTGCGAGCGAGTCGCAATCATTCTGAAAAGAGTGCTCATGGTAGTCACCAGCACGTCAGGCTGCCTCTTCATGTTTTCTTCGTGTTTTCCATAAAAAACTTTGTCTATCGCTCCTAAAGAGGTTTCCTCAAAAGCTCTCAACCCTACCAAGGACAATGACCGTGACCCTGCTAGAGTTGCCTCAAGTTGTAATTATAGCAACTGATCAGCAATACTTAAGGAGTTAAATGCTCAAAATGGGCGAAGTTGGCATACCTAATGTCACGCTGCACCGAGCATTTGTCCGCCATCTCATCGAAACGTGACGGAGACGTTGGGAGGGACCTGTATGCGTGAAGATTGCCTTGCTCTGAGGAAAGGGCGGAATCGAAGAGTATAGGGTTGCTTGAGTATGGATGGGTAGGTCACGATGGAGCAACGGAATTCCTACGTGGACGGTGGGGCCAAAGCCGTTGATTCGGTGTTATGTTACATGTTACAGTTCATCCCTATCAACATCGCATCCTCCCCACATGTCAATGGATACCGTTTCCCGACTCGAAAAATCTTAAATCTGGGCTCGAGCTTGTCGCCACGTCACCCATAATGCTGCCTAGATGACTTTGACGGTCCTGAGCATTGTTTTGGAATGGATCCATCCCTGGCTGCAGTGCGGATGAATGCTCCTGGACATAACATCGCCTTACTCTGCGAATTGCGATAGGAAAGGACGGACTCAAATGACAAAAAGTACTAGGGGATTGTTTGAGTGTGGACTTGAGGGTTCCGGCCAGTAGGTTAGCGGGCAACCTGGAATTGACGTACGGCACGCCTGTGACGTCTTTCGTGAAGATCCTCGAATACATGAATCGAAGTGGTTACTTTCGTGATCCTGCATAGCTAGTAACAGGACCTAACACAACGTCGGACAGCCTTTCTCTACGTTGTCTGGTGAACACCGCTTCACCCGTGTGTTCCCCGCGCAGCAGAAAGAAACACAAGGATCAAATGTTTCGCCCCGTGTTAATTTGATAGTATCATCTACCAGCCACTGGTAGTATAACAATAATCATGAATAGTATCCATTCGTTCTTCGTCCATTTTCAACGCACACCCACATGCTCAGCAAATTCACGTTGACAGTTCTTTACTCTGACCCTCAACGCATTCTTCCAAGTTGGTTCCGCAACCCTGCAGGAGGGCCACGGTCACAAGAGAGTCGCGAGCCAAGGTGATGATTACTTGGCCTCGTTTCTTATCGCCGATAACAACGACTCTGACGCTTCCTCGCAAATAGATTTCCAAAAGCGAAACCATGTCATGAAGAGGATGAACACACCTGGAGGATCCGCTGCCGGAGCAGTACGTGATTGTGTCTCCATTTCTATCCACTGGTGGGGTCTCATTCTCCTTTTCCTGTCACTAGGTTGGAGGAATTGTAGTGCCACTCAACAAGAAACCTAACTACACACGATATACCGGCAACATTAAGATTAGGACTGAAACACTTGAAGTTGCTTTTGGCACAGCTGCATTCGATCTTGCGATTATCTCTAACGCGATGAGGTGCCCCGCCTTTGGGGGAACCACACTTGGCGGCTTAATTAGGGTCGATCTTTTTGACGGCTTTGGTAAAGGAGATAGGTGTTGGGATATCACGATTTCCTTTGGAGGAATCACGCAAAAATCGGACATCACCGCAATTTTGAAAGAGGTCGAAGGATTCTCACCGCACAATACAGCAGATGGGTGCGCCCTTTTCTCCAAGACTGATTCCTTCATTTATATTGTTGCAGCATCTTCCCCTTGACGTGGGCCGGGAACCAACTCAGGCCGGCGTACGCTCCTACTAAATCCATCATGGAACGAATCATAGCAGACCATAGGATTGAACCGGTCTTCGCATTCGCTCATCGTTTCCGTAAGCGTCGGGCTGGCAAAGGCGAACTCCACCTGGGTATAATTAAGGACAACTACATCGATCATCGTGATCACGAGTATCACGACTGCGTCCCGGACTCTCCTTTTTGGATTGTGGACTCGGCTACAATCACCATCGGAGACTACAAAGTTGAAAACGTAAGGACTATATTTGACACTGCATCGCGCTTGGTCCATGGTCCCGAACACAAGGTGTCAGAGATTTATAAGCATATAAAGAAACCCTTCGAAAAGCATGGAAGTGGAGTTTATACCTCCTCCTATATCGATATGAGAAAAAACGTACCCGATATTACTTTTCAATGGGGTACTAATGGGAAACGATGGAAGATTACCAGCGACAGGTGAGCGATTTCGTGTTCCTAGCGATTTCGAATGCTTTCCTACGATGTAGATTCGGACAGGGTGCGGCTCCTCAGGAGAACAGAGTTATCGGATTATTTGCCCCACACACCGAGTTTACTGCTAGACTTAGCCCGAGGCCACCGGCACGCCCTATGGAACCACAGCCTGAAAATAAACCGCCGCCGCCATATATTCAAAAGGTACCTGGACCGCTTCCGATGCACGCTGCGACGGAACGGCCACCACATCTTAGGGCACCTGGATCGGTTGTTGTGCTGCAGTTTCCTGAACTTCAATCTGTCCAACCTAAGCCCGATGGTAATGATTGGATAATACCCTTCCCGTACGTCATGAGCTCTTACACCAAAATCGCTTTATGCCAATCTAGATATCCAGAGTCATGGAGGCTATCGGATACGTGACGTTCGACCGCCGCAATGGCAAATGCAGAATTGGGATGTCGTCGCTCCCGTCTGAGATACTCAAAGTCTGAGTCTTGATGAGCTGATGTGAATGCGATGCGTCCAGACTAATGCATATGTTAACCATGTACTGTAATGTCATACGTATGCTGCGACCTTACCGTTCAAGCAAAGTTTCGAGTTTTGATCGAGGAAGGAATGTGAGTCTAAGGGATGCGAATATGCACGTCATAGATGCATGATGGGTTACATCGAACGATCTTAGGGAATGGATTTATCCCGAGCTTTGTTGATCCGCTATCCTCTCGCAGTGCGGATGAACGTGTCCATTTTTGCCCGCGATGACTCGGATGCGCTCCTGCGTGCACCGATTATAAGGAGACCCTTGTCCGCTGTCTCGTCACG